>JADRCD010185044.1:3550-18534 GCA_019843815.1 Montemys delectorum | reverse complement strand
CAGACAGACAGACAGACAGACAGACAGACACACACACACACACACACACACAGAGAAAGGCACACACACAAACACACATGGACACAACACACACGTCACACACACCTCTTATCTACTTTCTAACTACTTGAGGCTGTTTTTGGAACTACTATGAATTTTATTTTACTTTATTTTATTTTAGTCTTACCCAATTTTGTAGAGAAAATGTTTCAAACATTTTTCTAGAATCAACCATGAACTTTATGCAATTCATAATTTTTCTTTCTTGTTCCTTCCCCTCCTTTTTTTTTAAATCATTTTTCACACCTCTTGAGCTTAGGAATTTAATTCTCCATGTCTATGGTATATTTATATTGGTACATATTCTTTGCATTATTTTTTAATTATTAATTTCCTGACTCTGTTAAGCTCCCTTTTTTGATTATCTGATTTGATTATATTATAAATAACTATATTATTGTTCTCTCTGTATCTCCCTGATTTTTTTCCTTTCTCCCTTCACTGTTATTCTCTTTCCATTTCTTCATCCAATGCAGTCATCTGGTTTTCTGAGAGTCTGCTTGAGTGGCTCCAGCTGGCCTAGAATTCCATCTGAGCCTAGACGGACTTTGAACTCAGGAAATTCCTGCCTCAGCCTGCAGGCTGCTACGTTTACAGGCATGTAGTCATGCTTAGGGCTATTGTTTTCTCATGTTAAATGTTAATCATTATACATCTCTTTTGAAATCTTTGGTACACAGAACTTTTCTAATAAAACTCCATTCCCATGTATGGACATGTATGTCCATTTCTGGAGTTAAGTCCACCAAAAAATAACTCATACTTCTCTGCTATCTACTAGAAACTCTATTAATAATCCAGTCTCTTTTTACTTTATGATTCCTAGAATCATAAACCTATCATAACTATATCACCTATCATAAACTATGAAGAAGGCCACTTCTCTAAAGACTGATTGACATTTGTTAAGTGAGGGTATAAATTCTCCCTCTACCTGTATATGATTGTGTGTGCATAAGTTTGTATATATATATATATATATATATATATATATATATATATATATATAGTTTTACATGTATATAAACATATATGTCTATGTATATGTATATGCCTGATATAATCACATATTACATGTGGTACTTTTAAAATATATTTAGTTACTTTGTTTGCATGTTTGGATGTATGTGTGTGAACACAGCCATGCCACTATGAGCATATAGGGCTCACAAGATACTTGTGTGCAGTTCTCTCTATCATGCCAATTCCCAGGATCAAACTTTCATTGTCAATAAGACAAGCAGCTTTACCCACTGAGTTCTTGCTCTAGGAAGAGCCATTTCTGCCACAGTGCATGTATGGAGGTCAGAGGACCACTTTAGGGGGTGGGTCTCTCCCTTTGCATTTAAGGATGAAGCTAAGGGTGTGAGGGTGGCATAGTTGCCTTTATCTGCTAAAACATCTCACCAACTCTTTGCCTAATATGTTTCAAGTGCTTAGAGGATGCTCAAATTCCATACTATGTGTGAAAAATACTTTGGACACTGTAAAACCTTCATGAGTGTACTGTAATATGTCTTTGAAATCTAACTTTCATTGCACTATTGATGATTAATGAAATACATGGTATGAACCCATGAAACAGTTTTCATTTTTATTTCAGCAGTTGTGAAGTGTGCTTGTTGAATTTAACATCAAGATATTCCTCTCATTTAAAATAAGAGGTCTAATTTAAAAGTTGTTTCCCTAGTAGGGAAACATTCTTAGTAGGGAAAATATTGAGAAAACTTAGAGAACTCTGAATAATCAAAATCTTTGACAAAGATCTCCATAGCAATTGCTGAGAAATAACAAACATTTAGGAGATCTTAAGAGCTATATCTAGTGTTCACTTCTCTGGTTATAAGATCTAAGTTAAGTATTGTTCGAAGGGAGAAAACCATAGTGAGGGAATTAAGGATAAGAAAATGCTGTTTTATGTTTTGAAAACAATGCAAAGGCAGTGAGTGCACGCACAGAGGTCATGAAGGCCCTTGTGTAGCCTAAGCTAGTCAAGCCCAAGACATCAAAGGGCCCTGGCTGCAAACTCAGGTGCCTTGCTTTCACCAAAGCTTGAGAAGCAGATTTGAAACTACACTGCCAAGAGTCATAGGCTCTGCCAACCAAAGCTCAAGGTTCAAAAGCAAGGCAGAGGCTACAGCTACAGCTAAGGCCCAGGCTTCAGCTCCAGTTCATCCTCCCAAAGATGTCTAGACACCTGTGATGGCTCTATAGAAAAGGCTTCCTTCCATCTGACAATGTGAAGACAGATGGTCAGTTGTGATACATCTACCAACCCACTATTGGCAGATAACCAGCGTCCTATGCTTTTTTTTTATTACAAATAAACTTGAGGCAAGATACATCAAAAAAATTAATAACTGAAGTCCACGTAATGAATCTTTAACACATGAAAGTTCTAATTCAAGGAATTGGGATTTTCAGACATAGAAATAAATTTTAATTTTCTTTATAAATAATAAAATTTGGTAGAAATTGAAATAGTAATAATAGTAACAGTAATGTTGACATGCATTTAAAATATCTGTAGGTCATCTCTAAGCAAAACTTCTATGTTGTCAGAAGACAATGCTGTATTCCAACATGAGAAGACAGTTGCCCTGTGTGTTCTCTTGAGAACAATATGATATGATATATGGATCTCAAAGTATTTGGGTGAATTCTAATTGGAAAGTGCTAGTTTTATTGTTAGTAGGCAACTGTCTAAGGATGAAAGCATTCACTGATTTCTAGACTTGGCAGCATTCTGGTTTATGAACAGTGTGTGAGTAACTAAACAAAGTTCAGGAAAGTTTTAGAAAATTCATCTAGAAATTCATTGTCTCCTCTATGTATTGGTGGACTCTTTCAGTATTACTCTTGTTAACGATTTTAAAAGCTAGTATTGAGGTTATTTGTGCTATCTTACTGGTGGTATCACTTGCTATTAATAGCTGATCAGATATCAAGTGCTTATTTCTCCAAAATCATTGTCTCATAGATTTATCACCTAATAGCATTCAATGACTTAGTAAATCCAACATATTGGGTTAGGATTTGTTTTTTGTTTTTTGTTTTTTTTTCTGTTTTAAAGAAAATATTTTTTTGAGAGTTAGTAAAATCACTAATTCAGCCATGTCTAAGCCTAGTAATTATCAAAGGGGAAAATGAAAATAAACTCCAGTAAAATGTGACTACAGAGTCTTATTGTTGTCTATCTCTGCTTAATGCCCCACCACTAACACACACACACACACACACACACACACACACACACACACTCGCACGCACAAACATTTTCACACAGTCATATTTCTGTATATATAAACATATATATACATATAAACCTATTCACCAAGGCATTTTCTCAGTATAAATAGCTAGAAATACCATACAATTACATCTTATGAAACAGTTACATTGGATGATACAATGAAAGCCAAAGGAAGCTTAATTGATAACAAATTTGCTTCATCTGCCCTAACCAATGTCACTCTGCTGCATTTCTTACTCTAGGATATCTTTCCCACAGTAAGTATGTGATACCAATCATTGTGACTTCCTGACCAAAACCCAAACAAGCCAGTAGCGGCCTGGAAACCTCCTGTTAGACTCTAAGTCAATAAAAGACTATAAATCCCTAGTAACTCTGAGGTTGCATGCCAGATTCAGAAAAAGCCACTTGCCAGAAAGCCACACTGCTTGGAACAATTTCTGAATTACTGGCACTTTATATTGCCTTATTGATTTATTGACTAAAACAATAGCAATCAAAGCTTAAGTAGCTAGAGACCAAAATAAGCCAGTGATTTGGGAAGGGGTGTTGCTAATTGTATAGATAAGTTTTAAAAAATAAATCATCATTTAATTCTTTAATCAAACTTGGTCACAATACTATCACACCTTAGCAAATCTTAATAATATAAAACATTCTCAATTGTTTATTTATTTAGACTTGTAGCTTACTCCAGCTTCAACTTATTATGTAGCCTAGGATGACCTTGAACTCCTGCTTTACAGACACGAAGAGTTCAGGAATGCACGATTATTCAGGCAAGGTTTTCTCTTTCTTGCCACCTACTTTTGCCTCCATATTCCTCTTTTAATCTTTTTAGAGCTTGGACTATGATTGAAAGAACATTAGGGCCACATTTTGTGATTCACTAAAATGTCTTCGAATGTAGAGTTTCATGCAACAACTGCAAAATTACTGGAAGTTTCTGTTGAAGATCTAGTTGGTTTTTTTTTTTCTTTTCATCTGTAGAATTCCCCACATTCTGAGTTTTGCTGATTGCTTCCCAGCAGGGTCTTTAGCACTATTTTCTTCTCTCTGATTTCCTGCAGATTGGGAAGTAGCTGCAGAATACTGGTCAGATTCATGTTTCTGGCTTGTCTCCTGGTTAAATGATGACTTGGGCTTCCATTAGGAGTTGCATATGGCTGAGTGCCTTCCTGTGATATTGTCTGTCATGAAGGGCAACTACCTAGGCCTTTCCTTTATGTATATATCTAAAAATAATCACCATTCCTGCCCAGGATTCATTTTATTTTATTAGATTAGGATAATTGTGATTAAAAAGGAACCTCTTTATATTTATACTGGTTCTGGTTAACTGCAAGCAGACATTGTTACAAAAAGAAGGATAATTCTAGATCCTTCCTCTGTTTTGAGCTATTTAATTCCCTTACACCCAGGAGAGACAGACGTTGCTGCAGCTTCCATGTCAGCTTACCTCAGCCTCAGAAATTCACAGATATGTGCTTCTTGGGCATATTTTGATACTTCTCTGTGATGCTCAAATGGTTCCACTTTTGGCCAAGAAGAACTTTTTTTCAAGTCTGATTCTGAGTCAGGTCCTTTTTGTTAAAGGTTTAGTTGACAGTTTTTCTTTCTGTTATAACAATTTGATCTAGGATCTTCTGATTTATTTCCTTTCTCAGACCAGTAGCAACAGCTTCTCTAGTGAGCACGGGATTTCTTCGATGAAAATGCTATACAGAGGCCACAGTTACGATTGTAAAGAATCACATTTCAATAACCAAAAAAAAAAAAAAATTAAGAAAAATCATATTTCTAGTGAGCTACTGATTGGTTATTCTTAGTGTTAAGAGATAGAAACCTCAGTGAGTTTTGTTGCTCTTTTTGTTGCTGCATTGTATCAAACAGGGTCTCATGTAGGCAAAGCTGGTCTCAGACTGTTTTTATAGCAAGGTTAGCCTATAACTCCTGATGTTTCTGCTTCAGACTCTCAAATTGCTTGGATTATTAGGCATTGACCACCATGGCTAGAAGAAATTCATGTTTTGTTTCATGTTTCTTCTCTTAGTTGTGGCATATGTCTTTGTTTTACAATTATACAAAACATTTTGAAGATTATAAAAATCAGGGTATAACTAGCATATATTCAAAGATATCCAGTATTCACTTTTCCTCACTTCACTTCCTATGCTTTATTTTCTACAGATTAATTTTAAAAGTTTTGTGGCTTATTCACAATACTTCCAATATTTTATTTTAGAGACAAGTGAGGTTGAACCCCATGCTGGTAGCCAACATGTGTCAGTCAATCTCCAACATATTGTGTATGTTTTTTCTTAAGCAGGCAATCACTGCTTAGTATGGCTACTGATTCTGCTTGTATAATCCTATGTAGGTTTAATTTTCAGATAACCCTGATAATACCTTAATGAATATGACTTGGTTCCACTGTAAATTTGTTTTTATTTTTGTCATTCTATTAATGGAATAAATAATTTGCACATAAAACTGTTTGGATTATGTCCACTTAATGTCTGATTTGAAGGTATTTAACCATATCATTTAATTAAGGAAGAAAATGGACTGTTGGACAGGAAATGGGGTGATTTGAAAATAACTTATAATGATTGGCCAACTGATTGATCTAGCCAAATAACTATAAAATATGCTGGTGAAAGAAAGTAAGACAAAGACAGTAACATTTCTACACAATTGACATGATTGTGGGGAAATCTTAGGTCAGTGACAAAGGTAAATACTCAGACCATGGTCAGCCTGGGATCCTGCAGCAGCCTCCTCTCCTAGCTTTTAGCCTTTTATTCTGATACCCATTATTTGCCTTCACTGTATCCATCACTTTTTGCCTTTTTTCTTTAAGATTACTTTTTAGCCCTTTGTTTGCCATTTTTCCATTCCTAATACACCATTTAAGTAAAGAAATTGAATGTTTTAAAATTTTAGTACTTGAGCTATATACAAACAGTAAGGCACATCAATTTCACATTACTCACTCAGCTTGGCACACACCAAGGCACTAAATACTCTTCCAGGCACTCCTCCACAGTGATGGGAAGAAAATCTCTTTAGCTCTTCAAACTCTACTTGCTGTCTTTCTGACTTATGTGGAACAATCGTAGATACTCCATCTACCTTACATGTTGGCTCATCCCATTTATATTAGAGCTCTGCTGATAGACCCCCAAAGAAATATTGGGCATAGCCACTGCTTCCCACTTTGCTTTCAGTCTTCATGGATTTCAGTTTACCACATCTAAATTACATAGACTGTAATTCTAAACAATGAGGTAGAGCACTTCTTTTACCTTTTGTGGTCTCTGAACTGACAGTTCATTGTTTCACAGAGAATGAAGATAACTTCTTAGCAGGAATCAAGGATGTGATTTTGATGCTCTTAGAATGATTGCATGGAAATAAAGACAACTTTATAGGAATCTGTAAGCTTTTGCATACTTCTCTGCTCCCTGAATCAACTAAACACTTTTATTTCTAGATAATCACCAATGTCGGATATGTTTCCAAATTAATCTTGCTTTTAATGTAATACTTAAGAGATATTGTTGAATATTGATCATTTGCTGTTTTTCCCTGCATGCCATTATTTATATGTTGTTTATATGTGTATTTTGTTATATATTTTTATGATATATCTACACTCACAATGGGTGGGACCATTGTTGTGCTTTTTGTGTGTGCCTCTGTTTCTCTGTCTCTCTCTCTGGATATGTGTGTCTTTAATCGTGATTGCCAATGCTATAGTATTTAGAAACGTGCCAGAGACCACCTCTTAGCTTGTTTCTGAGACTATTTCTAGAATGCATTTGGAAACTCTACCCTGAATGCAGAAAGAATTATCCCATTGGCTATGATCCTGAACAAAATAAAAAGGAGAAGGGAAGTCAGCTGATCACTAGAATTTATAACTGTCTTCTTCTTGACTGGATGTTTCCTACCTCTGCTACCATCACTGCTCACAAGGACTATACCTCCAAAATAAATGAGCCAAAGGAATCGTCCCTGAAAATGATTCCCCAAAATTAGACAATGAACTCTATTTGGGTCCAATGAAGGGATTGTAAGGTAGGAAAAGACAGACAGGAATTATCTATCCCATACTTTCCCTATCCACTTCCGTTTCATGTAGATTCATGATACCTTCCTGACATGTCAAATATATTCACATTCGTTCCACTTCTGCCTTTCTCACTGTGACCATACGCCTCTTCCATATCTGGAAACAAATAGAAATAACAACTTTGCTATGGAATTAGACATCATTTAGTTATTTCAGTGTTATATGCACGATATGGTCCTTCATGGTCTAATTTTCTTAACTTTAGAAAAAATACTGAGTTTTGATTGGAGGTGATAATATCATGATGGGACTTTTCGAAATGCCCAACATGCATCCCAGACCCAGAAAGTCATGTTCTCTGGCAGGCAAGGTCCCAATGTCAATGTTGTGTTAAGTTCTCAACATGAAACCAAGGTACAGAACCTTTAGAGAACAATGCATTCCTCAGAGGATAATACATGTGCAATTCTGAATCCATAAGAGCAAGGTTTTGTTTTGTTTTGTTTTGTTTTGTTTTGTTTTGTTTTTGCAGTCAGCATGACTCTGAGCAGAAAAAGTTTTTGGAATCAAAGCTATCATCTCTGCAAATCATTGATTCCTGACAAAACCTATTAGCCAACCTACCGTTCATAACTGCAAAATTGCTAAGGTAAAATAATCGCTTGAAGATTACACTATAACTGTGTTGACTTGAAATTGTGATGAAGGCAAAATAGAGGTCAGGGCTAATATGTAAATGACCTGCTCAAGCCACAGAATAAAAATCATTAAGGATGATATTCAGCTTACCCAAGAAATGTGACATTTATAACGGTTATCTTGGAAAACCATTTGGACTCCAACATTCTCTTTTATAGTATTTTACTTTTATCCACATACCATCTTTCTTAATGGAAATTGCTCACATGCAATACAATACACGGTTGACATGTTTTATATTTGCTCAGTAGCTTTATTCCATGATTTAAGAGGACTTCCATAAGGGCAAACAGTCACACAATATCTTAATAACAGGATGATATTAAACAATGCTAAAGGCAAAGTGTGACTGTGACATTTTAACATTGATTAGTAACATGAATGTAATGCAGATTTTTCATCTAAAAATTACACTCAGTAAATCAGTTCTCTCCCTTTTTTTGACATGTGCAAACATTTCCCGGAGTAAATGGTAAAAGCTTTACCATTTGCTTTCCATAAGAAAAACTGTTTTTGTTTGTTTGTTTGGTTGGTTGGTTGGTTGCTTCCTTTGGTTTTGGTTTTGGTTTTTAACAGAAAAGAGACAAGGAAATATTTGCTTATATTTGTATGATAAGAGTTAGAAAATTCAGGTTACATTTAATTATCATTGGGAAAGTATCAAAATTTATATATTGTTTTTGCTTGTTAAGAAATGATAGCAGCTGTTTCATTATGCATTGTAACTGCTCTGGGTTTAACTCATGTCCCTGAGAGCATATGCTCTTTAGAAACATTTTAGAAAACATTTGGATATTGTCATTCTTATGACTCTGGAGAGAAAGTGTGCTCTATTATTTTAATTATATTTCAATATGTGACTGTATCATTTCATTCTCTCTGAAAAGTTGTATTGATATACAACTTTTGACAAAACAAAGGCATGTTTGCAAACTATGAATCACACTGTTATAAACTAGAATTTAATGATATACCTGTCCATATTTTGTTCTTGTTTTAAAAAAGTCGCACACTATAAATTTTTGTGATGTTTGAAGTGTAATTTACATAGCTGGCATATATTTGATTTCTTTGAGTCTCTCATTTTCAGTTATATACTAGGCAGTTGAAATATTTGTAAAAGTTCATGCCCTAAACCTAAGTAAGTATGACACATGGATTTGGTCAATGGCTCTGACAGTGCAAGTCCATGAAGGAAGAGACAATCTAAATGCAAATGCTAAGAAACTCATCTAGGTAAATGAGCAGAAACTCTAAAGTAGGGAGTAGAAGACCAGGCTGGCTGGCAGCACACTCCAAATTGCCATTCCAGCATCGCCTAGCAGCCCAGAGATCACAGGGACTTCCCTGTGAAGAAGATACAAAGAATGAGGTTGCTAGGAGTAAGTTCCAAACCTAGTCAGCATCATTGACTTTCTGCTGTAGATACAAAGGCAATAGTCAAAACAAGTTTGGAGTAAGACTCCATGATTTAGAGTTAGAAAGTCAAATATTTGAATTGTATGGGAAGTTTATAAGAATGGGCCAGTGTGCAAGGATGATATACCAGGTAAGGAAAAAGTCCTGTTAAAGCTACGCAAAAGCTCATCAATAATTTCTGAGCTGTATTGTTCATCTCTCCTTCCTGACTTAGTTTGAGACTTGTTTCAGATGTCCTGGAGCAGAGCTTACAACTCCGGAGGAGAAAGGGCAAGGTTCACTTGCACAGGGAGGAAAAGGATAGAAATACTAAGGTTATGAACTAGACAAAGTGCATATTGGTACCTGTACTCAAGAAGCAAATAACACTCATTTTATTCTCACAGATGCAACTTTTACAAGAATTCATATCAACTGCTCTACAGAGCCAGAGCTGGGGCTTTCAGCTTCATAGAATGTTTGTGAATCTTGAGAATAACCAGAGCTGTTCATTCTAGACTTTCAGATTAAGAGAAGCAATTTCACACCTATGCTAACCTGTCAAGAATATCTACGCGCAGAGTTTTTGGATAAAGTATTATCTGTTAGATCAAAACAAAAAAATAATTACAAACCCCCCCCCCAGTTACTTACTTTATAGCCTTTCTTTTTGTCTCCATAACTTTGGAGTAATGCATAGTCTGCAGATTCAGCTTTTTATAAAGTACCTTTCACATCTGAACCGTAACAAACTATGAACATTTGAATATCTAAAATGAATATTTTGTCCCTTTTCTCTATATGCTGGCAAGTTTGAGTTATATCAGACTCCTGACATTTATGTGATTTTATTTCTTTTATTTGAGGAAATTTACAAGCTGAAGGACACTGTACAATGGTGTATAAAAATGAGATTTAAAAAAAAAGTTATATAATCTTTTTAAATGTTTTTCCCCCTAACCAATGAAATGGCTTAGTGGATAAAGGAGCTTGAGGTCCTGATTCAATTCCTGGGACCCCATGGCAGAAGAAGACAACTGATTTCTACAAGTGTTCCTGAACTCCTTACATGTCTAGTGGCACAAATGAACCTCTGTGCCATAAAAATAAAAAGTATGAAATAAACAAAATGTTTTTATTTCTACTGTCAGTCAACATGTGTGTATGCTCTCTGCATATCAAATGTAGTGTGCACGCTGTGTGTATTCATGAGCATAGAGGAAATTGTGTATCTGTACCTTTGAAATGTCAACAAAAAGCAGGAAGACAGTGCAAAGCTCAATGAATATAAAAATCCCAGTAATAGAATTGCAAATGGTTTTTCCTAATTGTGGTCACTGGTGTAAACTTTTGCATGCTGCAAATGAGCTTGCAAACTTTCTCTTTTAAACCTAAGCTTTTTATATTCATACATATGACAAGTTCAGTTCACTCTTGGGACAATGTTGCTTCAAGCCTTCAATAACCAATTCTTTTGCTCTTGTGAAGGAAGGATTATTTCATCTGAGTGCTTTATTTTATACACCTCTTCCTCAAAATTAAGTTTTATGTTTAAGAGAAGGTTCAACTTTCAAGTCCCTAAGTTTATATCAACCAAGGAGATTTCGTTGAACCCTCTTTGATGATAAACAACAGATTTATATTTAAACTGGGAGCTAGGGGATATCACATATTTATTGTTTCACTTGTCCAGCATTAGCTTGTTACAAAATGAAGTTTACGAATGTTTATCAGAGGCAATGTAGTTAAAGAGACAACATGGCTTAATTTCCAGAGAGCATCTCTGATACGTTTGTAGTTTGACATGGACTAAGCCTGAGTACTCAGAAAGCAGTCCTGTCTTGGTCTGTCCTGTGTTGTTCTTTGCCTTCTGCGTAGCTTCCTGTTCTGCTTAACTGAAAATTACTTGGTGTTCTCTTTGCATACAGTTGTACTCTTGGCTAACATTTATCTATGTTATAAAATCTGCCCTGGAGTCAAAGGTGCAGCAAATGTAACTAGTATTAAGTGAATATGTTACGAATAAATATGATCCTTTGAAGCAGATGTTGTTTGGAAAGATGTGGCATGTTGGAAAATAAAATTCTCCAGTCAGGATCCTAGGTCAAGGCATCTTTACTCCTCTGATTTTTATTTCCAGATATTTCTGGATTGAGGTCTGTTTATTGGAGAGCTCCCTCCCACTTGAAGGCCTGAGAACTCTGACTTCCAGATGAATGACAAGGAAGCCTTGTCAAGGAGGCAGTACAATGGGATCCTTGGCTGCTGCTGCCCAGCCAGAGCTGCAGGACTTAATTGTGTGAATGGTAATGAGGCAGGGAGGCAGCAGATGCTCTCGTGCCTTTACAATCTCACCAACAAATTCCTCCAACAGAAACTTAGGGGACATGTTGCCCACCCCCTCCCTTAGATGAGGATAGACACACCCTTAGCCACATGCCAACTGCTAGACCTATTGTTTAAAAAAAAAAAAAGTCCTGTTACAATAGCAGAGTTGTTTGTTGTTTTCTGCAATGACTTGATGGTATTGAGATTTTATTTTATTTTTTTTGACTCTATGAGAGGAATGGAACTTTGCATCATTTATTGAGGAAACATTTGCACCCACTGTAGAAACCAGGAGAGAGTTTTGTTCACTGTAATGTACATGTACTATAATGAATACTAATCAGTACATATACTAATAAACACTTTGCTCTTGGCACTGTTATTTGAGTCTATTTATGTTACATAGACTGATGGTACCATAAGGGTTTGATTACCATCTTGAGGAAGTATTTTTGTCCTTACAGAAAATTTACAATGGCAAATTTAGGATTTACACCTGAAAATGGTGATACACACCACTTATTTAGCCCATCAATTCAGGAAGCTGAAGTAGGATGATCTGTAAGTTCATAGCTGATGAGATGGTCTGAAATATAAGTAAATAAACACATGAATACATAAACAAATGATAACTCTATGACTTAGGGTTATTATAAGTGTTTGCCTCTAAGGAAAAAAAAAATGAAAGTATTTGATTGTCTGGAGTATCTCAGCCAAATTTTTTCACCCCGTCCTGCCTTAATTTCATTTGAGTTGTTGTTAGAAATTAATCACTTTTTGTTCAGTATGTCGGACTAGAAAGTTCTGAGTACTATGTGAGGTGATCATAGTGGAGGAGAGCAGATGTGAAGCAATCATCACCACTAAGTAATATGTGGCAGAGCTTTCCATTGGGTATTCCAGAACTTTCCACAAAGACAGCAGAGAATGCAAAACTCTAGGAAACTGATCATATGATGGTTATTTGGTTACTGAGGATAAACGTAGCTGCCGTTCAGCAATGTGTTAGGGAGTACCGGACCTGATCGTAGTATTAGAAAACAAGGCTCAAGTAAATGGTCAGTGTGGTATTGGGATTTGTCCTACTTGTAAAGTCCCAGAGGAGAGGCCTCCTCATTTCTATCAAGGTTAAACAAAAGTTGTTATTGTTACAGATGACAACTCCGATACCATTTATAGTTAACTGAATCCCACCCAAATGGGACTACACTCAGGTACTGGGGACCTATATCCAAGTGTCCAGAGCACGGATGTTTGAAGACAACACATGTCCTGGTATGGTGCCTGGCAGTTGGAGGGGTGAAGGGAGACTGACTGCAAGCAAGCAGTTTAATAGAAGCTAAAATAAGCATCGAGCTGGGGGTGTGGTCTGCATGTATTCAATCTAGCGGATAAACTAGCTGAGGCATCTTGACCTCAGGTTCAGAAAAGATCTGGGTTAATTTCCCATAGGGCTTCTCATCAAGAAGATTACATTCTAGATCAGCTTAAAATGTCCTCAGTCAGAATCCAAGATGGAGGACCTTCTGTACGGTCTGGTCCTGTTACACTGTGTTTTCATTTTTGTTCAAGTATTTCAACTCTCCTAGATATAAAATCAATTAGTTTGGTTGCAGTTTCTGAGCTTATTGTGGAATTCCTTTTATCATCATGCATTAATAATACAGGCTTTAGATGAAATACAGGCTTTATAAGCTTACATTCACTATTATCCATTCAGATATTGGCTGTTTAGACACTGTGGCACAGGATTATTTTGTTTGTAAAGAGCTAAGAGTCGATGGTAAATAAAAACTGGTTTTTTTTCTTTTTTCTTTTTCTTTTTTTCAAAACCATACAATACAATACGTGGTTCTGACTGACTGAGAAGTCAGATATGGAAGCATGTGGGAACAATATGTAAATCCAAGCAGGCTGTTTGCTCTGGGATCGGTTTCTGCATAGTAATCATACGTCAATCCTAGCAGAGACATTCTGAATTTAAAATATTGTGGTACAACAAAACAGAAAGAACAACAGAAAATAGTGTAGGCTGACTGTGAAGTGCTCAAATACATTCACCGTTTCTGAAACTCAGAGCTATTCCCATAAATTTAAAGCTACATAGAAAGATCATTTTAATTACATTAATGTGCTTTGTGAACGGCTCTCAGGAAAAAAATCATTTTGAGATTGGTCTTACTTTTTTTTTCACTAAAGGAATACATTGAAACAGAAATGACAGCCATTGGTTTAAGAAAAATTAGTATTGAGAGTTATGAGGATTTTGAATATTATTTCATGATTTCATTAAATACAAATTATAAACCCAGAAATTGAATATCAATATGTTTCTTCCAATTTTAAGAAGGCTTCTTTGTAATTATGTTTTGGGTGCTGACTCCGAAGCTTCTGTCTGAGCATCAGAGAGCACATTTGCTTGCCTTAAATTAAACCACAGTCTTCCCTACAAATGTTACTGTCTTCATTTAGTAGAGTTTCTAGAAAAGTCAGTCAATATATGACTTATCTTTAGAAAGGAAAGTGCTTGGGATGTTCATGAGTTCTGTTCATGTCTTCTTCCCGAGTTTGAGATGTCATGCTTTATTCAAAAACAAAGAGAGGAACTTATCCCTGTAAAGACCAGTGAAGGAATGTTGAGGCAACATCAAAGAGCTGCGAGGTGGGACAAGGTTCTCTTTGATCTCTTGTTCCTATCAGGGCACTGGACTTTGCTACTCCTGTGTCAGTCCTCAGATTCTGCTTTGGAATGCTTTTAATTACAACATCAACAAGGACCCTTTTCTTAGTCTCCCAGGGATTTCTCTCTTTTATCTAGTCAGTTAAGGACAACTCAGAGGTGATTCCTTCTAGGTGACTCTAGTGTCAGGGAAATGTTTCTGTATGAGGTCATCAGACCCAAGGCAACTGAGATACTTAGAGCTGATTAAAACCATGAATGCTGTTGTTGACAAGGAATTGCTTCAATCAATCCTGGAGCATCAGCGTCCACCATGTTCAAAAGGACTGTCCTAAGCTCACTGTGTGAATGAATTTCTAGTTGGTAGTTTTGTTGTGAGTCTTTCTTTCTTTCTTTCTTTCTTTCTTTCTTTCTTTCTTTCTTTCTTTCTTTCTTCCTTCCTTCCTTCCTTCCTTCCTCTCTCCCTCTCCCTCTCTTTCTTTCTCTCT
>JADRCD010185041.1:15740-28552 GCA_019843815.1 Montemys delectorum | reverse complement strand
CTCTTGCATATTTCCTCCCCCATCTCCCCTCCCCTTTGTCTCTGAGAGGGCAGTCCTCCCCCTTGAGGTATCCTCCCACCCTAGTGAATAAAGTCTCTGCAAGATTAAGTATATCCTCTCTCACTGAGGCCAGACAAGGCAGCTCTCTGCTACATATGTGCTGGAGGCCTTAGACCAGTTTCTGTATTCTCTTTGGTTGGTGGCTCAGTCTCTGGGAACTCCCAGGGGTCCAGGTTAGTTGACCCTGTTTGTCTTCCTGTGGGATTGCCATCACATTCAGGGTCTTCAATTCTTACTGTAACTCTTCCATAGTGGTCCCCAACCTCTGTCCAATGTTTGGCTGTGAGTATCTGCATCTGTCTCAGTCAGCTGCTGGGTAGAACCTTTCAGAGGGCTAGGCTCCTGTCTGCAAGAACAACATGCCATCAATAATAGTGTCAGGGATTGGTGCCTGCCCATGGGATGGGTCCCAAGTTGGGCTGTCCACTGGTCATCCCTTCATTCAGTCTCTGGTTCATCCTTGTCCCTGCATTTCTTTTAAACAGAACCAATTTTGGAATAAAAGTTTTGTAGGTGAGTTGTTGCTCCCATCCCTCCACTGGGATGTCTAGCTACTGGAAGTGGTCTCTTCAGGGTCCGTGTCCCCACTGTTGGGCATTTTGGTTAAAATCACCCACATTGACTCCTGAGAGCTTCCTTCATTACAGGTCTCTGAGACTTCCTAGGGATTCCTCTCACCCCCAACCCCTGGCAGCTGTGTATTCCCATTTGTTCTGTTGGCCCTCTGGAACTCTCTCCTGTCTCTCCCCATAACTAATCTTGCTCCCATATTTTTTCCTTTCTATTCCCTTTCTCCCTCAGGTCTCTGCCTCCCATTACTATTTTGTTCCCCCTTCTAACTGGGATTCAAGCATTCTCATTTGGGCCTTCTTTCTTGTTTAACTTCTTTGGGAATGTGGACTGCATCCTGGGTATTCTGCACTTTTTCAAATCTAATATCCACTTATCAGTGAGTACATACCATGTATGTCCTTCTGAGTCTGGGTTATATCACCCAGGATGATATCGTCTAGTTCCATCCCTTTGCCTGCAAAAATCATGATGTTCTTGTTTGTAATAGCTGAATTCCATTGTGTAAATGTAACACATTTTCTTTGTCCATTCTTCAGTTGAGGTACATCTGTGTTATTTCCAGTTTCTGGATATTAGGAATAAAACTGCTTTGAACACAGTGCTGCATGTATCCTTGTGGTATGGTGGAACATCTTTTGGATATATGCCCAGGAGCAGTATAACTGGGTTTTCAGCTAGATCTATTTCCATTTTTCTGAGAAACTGCCAGATTGATTTCCAGAGTGGCTTTTAACAAGTTTGCAATCCTACCAGCAATGGAAGAATGTTTCCTTTTCTTCACAATCTTGCCAGCCTGTGCTGTTGCTTGAGTGTTTGACCTTAGCCATTCTGACTGGTGTGAGGTGGAATCTCAGGGTCATTTTGATTTGCATTTTGCTGATGACCAGGGATGTTATGCACTTCTTTAAGTGCTTCTCTGCTATTCGGTATTCCTTTGCTGAGAATTCTCTGTTTAGTTCTATACCTCATTTTGCGATTGTGTTATTTGTGGTTTTCTTTCTTTCTTTTTGAATCTAACTTCTTGAGTTCCTTATATATTTTGGGTATTAGCCCTCTGTCAGATGTAGGGTTAGTGAAGACCTTCTTTCAGTCAGTGTCCTCTGCCTTACAGAAGCCTTTCCATTTCATGAGGTCTCATCTATCCATTGTTGATCTTAGAGCCTGAGTCATTGGTGTTCTCTTCAGGAAATTTCTCCCTGTGTCAATGCATTCAAGGCTATTCCCCACTTTTTCTTCTGTTAGATTTAGGGTATCCAGTTTTATATTGAGGTCTTTGATCCACTTGTACTTGAGTTTTGTGCAGGCTGATTAAATACAGATCTATTTTGACTCTTCTATATGCAGACACCCAGTTCGACAAGCACCATTTGTTGAGGATGCTGTCATGTTTTCATTGTGTGGTTTTTGATTTCTTTGTAGTATGTGGGTTTAGTTCTGGGTCTTTGATTCTACTCCATTGATTAACTTATATTTTCTGTACCAATACTATGTAGCTTTTTTTTTTTTTTTTAAAAATCATTATTGTTCGGTAGAACAACTTGAAGTCAAGGGTGGTGATTCCTCCAGAAGTTCTTTTATTGTTCAGGGTCATTTTGATTATCCTGATTTTTTTCCATGTGAAGTTGAGAATTGCTCTTTCAAGGTTTGTAAAAAAAATTGTGTTGAAATTTTTATGGTAAGTGCATTGAATCTGTAGATAACTTTTGGTAAGATGTCTATTTTCACTATATTAATCCTAGTGACCCATGAGCATTGGAGATCTCTCCATCTTCTGAGGTCTTTAAGTTCTTTCTTCAGAGACTTGAAGTTCTTGTCATACAGATCTTTCACTTGCTTGGTTAGAGTTACACTAAGATATTTTATATTATTTGTGGCTATTTTAAAGAATATTGTTTCCATAATTTCTTTGTCAGCCCATTTATCAATTGTATAAAGGAAGGCCACTGATTTCTTGGAGTTAATTTTATATCCAGCCATTTTGCTGAAGTTGTTTATCAGCTGTAGGAGTTCTCTGGTAGAATTTTGAGAGTTGCTAAATATTGTAAAGTATGATCATCTCTATCCATTCTCTGCACCCCGATCTCTGGTCACCATTTTTCTACTCTCTCTGAGTTCAATGGCTATTGATCCCACACCAAAGCAAAGATGTTATGTTTGTCTGACAATATCTGGTTTTCTTTCTTGTAGTAGCTTTTATAGCTTCAAGTCCTATATCTAAGTTTTTAATCTCTTTTGATTTGATATTTGTAAGTGGGAAGAGACAATTAGCTGGTGTTATTATGTATGTGGAATTTTCTGTGATGATTTATTGAAAGCATTAAGGAGAATAACCCTTACCACAAAAGAATCTCAACAGCATAAAAGGGAAAGCTTTTAAAAATGTTAATATATATTAATTAATTTATTTACATCAAACACTGCCCCCATCCTTGTCCCCTCTCACAGAGACCCTCCCCCTTTCTCCTTTCTTTCTTCTCCTCATCTTCTTCTCCTATTCTATCCTATCCTATCCTATTCTATTATTTATTTATTTATTTACTTATGGTGAAAGCAACACCCAGTTTTTTCACAATAGATTTACTAATGTATATTTTTTCCAACAGTATACAATGATTTCTCTTCTTCACATTCTTGCATTTGGCTTTATTTTGGATAATACCCATTCTGTCAACTGTGAAGCTGTATCTATTGTAGTTTGAATTTGCCATTTCTGTTCTCTTCTGAGACGTGTCCTTTCCCCAGTATTCCCCACCCTGCCAAATCAAATCTCTGCCAGGGTAGGTGCATCCTCTCTCATTGAAGCCAGATAAGGCAGCCCTGTAGCCAGGAAGGGAAGCTCTTTAATGGGCACAATAAACCAGGCTTCTGCTCTAGGAGGTTTGGTCATGAATAGAAATGTGCCATGGCTTACATAGCGCAGGCAGTTTTGTTGTAGTTTTGTATATGTGACCATCCAAGGATAGTCTTTATTTTAAAGAGATTTTCTCTGGAGCTAAGCATATTTCACAGAGGCTGAAACTACAGGTTTGTAGTTAGAGCAGTTTTAATTATTAGCAAACAGAACAGTCCTTTTAATGTAGTCTAAACCTATAGCCCATGGAATAGTGATTTCTCATATGCAGTGGGATTTCTAGCCTCAATTAACTTAATCTATCATATCCCTAATAGACATGTCCACTTGTATGTTTCTATGGTGATTCTAGATTGTCTCAAGTTGACAATTAGTATTAGTCATCAATCTGCTTCTATGAGAAAAGTAGTATGAACACTTAATTCATATTCTGGCTAATATATTTATTTAGTGGAGTCCACAGAAGTCCATGCTAGTTAAGAATCTTAATATTTGGGGTTTGGTAAGGAAAATAATGATTTCAACAGGAAAATCAATACAAGATGTCCTCTTGAAGAGAAGCTTGTAATCTCTGAAGGTAAATTAAGACTTTAAAGTGAACAACTCACAAGTCTCAAGAAGTCCCTGAAACTTAAAATATTTACAAGACCCATCTCTCACAAAGGTTGAATAGCTGTGAAATCTGTTGAGTAAGGAAACACTTCAACCTGTCAAGTTCCATGCAGGTAATGCAGAAAACTCGACTTTCATCAGTCCCCACTCATGTTTGAAGAGGCTTTTGTGATGCATATGCCTTTGAGGTGTCCACACTTCTATAAGTAATCCACTAAGTGCAGCATAAGTTAAGCATTAATGGTATCATTACTTTGGTATGTCATTAGTTCCCTCTTTGAGGAGAGTAAATATTCATTTTGTTTCTCCCCAGGAAAAGTACCATAGACTATATATCATTCAGTCAAGCAATTGTAAAACCTTACGATTTCTAAGATTATAAATCTGTTTATTCCCCAGCCTCATAAATTTTATGTCAAGTTCAGAGCTGAATTAGGTGAAAAACAGCCCCAGTTTATTCAAATACATTAATTTTATATTCTACAGGAATTATTTTGTAGTGCACAAGATAAATATTCTGAGAACAATAAATCAAAATGTATAAGCAGCTTCCTCAATATAAGGATTTATTGTGCTTTCTATTTCAAATATCTATTGTCTGGCTGAGAGAGAAAGAGGCAGGCTACCATTCTAAGTCTTCTAATCATTATGTCAAGGCGACAGCCATGGTCCCTGCCATGACAATCTTGAACTATCTAGAACTGTAAGCCACCAATTAAATGTTTCATGGTTCTTTTTTCCAGGCAGGGTTTCTCTGTGTAGCCTTGGCTGTCCTCAAACTCACTCTGTAGACCAGGGTGGCCTCAAACTCAGAAATTCACCTGCCTCTGCCTCCCAAGTGCTGGGATTAAAGATGTTTCCCTCCTTTCTTTTTGGACCCAACATTTATTTTCCTCGAAATTTTGTGACTTGTAGAAGTTAAAATAAATTTCTAGATTTATTTATTTTATTTTACATATAAGAATGCTTTGTGTGCATGCATGTCTGCATGTACCATAGGAGTGCCTGGTTCCTGAGGAAGTCAGAAGAGGGCATCAATTTCCTTGGAACTGGCATTAAGGAGGGGTATAAGCTGCTATACTGGTGCTAGGAATTAAACCTGGATCCTCTGCAGGATGAGCAACAAACACTCTCAAGCCATTTCTCCAGCCCCATGGCCTGTGGAACTTTTTATATAATGAAATCTTTCAAACAAAAGATCAAGTTTTCCAAAGGAAAAAAGATGGATGTCTTAAATATTTCAGTCATGAATGATTTTGGTATTTTTAGCCTTACCCCCTCATCATTCCTCTCAAATTCCAAGCTACATCAGCTTTAAGATAAAAAAAGAAAGCTTATACATATGAAATATAATTAAAAAATCACATTGAAAGTGGAACACTCAAATCAGGAAATGGTTTCCTAGTATGCTTTTCTGTGTCCAGGTGTCTGAACCCAAAGTAAATACATAGAAGACAATCAAATGTTTATTTCTGGCCATGGTGACAACTTTAGTTTTTTGTTGTTTGTGAATACAAATGATAATTATGTCATTCTATGGGCATTGTTTGGTATGTAAGGATTTTTCAGCTTTTCTAAATCAAAACCATATTATTTTCACATCTACAATGCCAAACATTACCAGTGCTGTCCTGAATTTCGGTCCCTTGGAGTTTGGACAGAGATGTAGAATGATCATGTGCTTAGTGTCCTATTGAACTAATTATAATATTATTGTTAAAAATTTTAAACATATATAGATTGATTGATGATTGTGTGTATATATTAGTGGTGTTTGTGTATGAGTGGGAGTAACTGTGTTCCACTCGTGTGGAGATCAATGGACAATTTTCAGAAGTTTTCTCCCCTACACCTTCTGGGTGGATTTTGGGAATTGATGGGAAGTATCTTTATCTGCCAAATCATCTATTTATGATATTCTTATGTTAAATAAAATAGTAGACATTGGCCCAGAAGGTGCAGAGATAATTATTTCAGAGGAATGAGTATGCCCATTTTCCTTGGCAGGCTTACTGACCAGATCACACCAGGCAGATGAGTCCAGCAAACCATTCCCAGGTGGCAACCTTCATCCTCCTGGGACTCTCTCAGGTATGGGAGCTTCGGTTCCTATTCTTCACCATTTTCTCAGCAGTGTATCTTTTGACTGTCACTGGCAATCTTCTTATTGTGGCCATAGTGACCTCTGACCGGCGCTTGCACACAACTATGTATTTCCTCTTAGGCAACCTTTCTTTCTTGGACTTCTGCTATTCTTCCATCACTGCCCCCAGGATGTTGGTTGACTTGCTCTCACATAGCCCCACCATTTCCTTTGGTGCCTGCCTAACTCAGCTGTTCTTCTTCCACTTCATTGGAGGCATCAAAATATTCCTTCTGACTGTCATGGCATACGACCGTTACATTGCCATTTCCCAGCCCCTACGCTACACACTAATTATGAATCAGACAGTCTGTGGGCTTTTCATGGCAGCCTCATGGGTGGGTGGTTTTATCCACTCCATTGTACAGGTTGGACTGACTATCCACCTGCCGTTTTGTGGTCCCGACAAACTGGACAATTTTTATTGTGATGTTCCACAGTTGATCAAATTGGCCTGCACCGATACCTTTGTCCTAGAGCTTCTGATGGTGTCAAACAATGGCTTAGTTACTCTCATGTGTTTTCTTGTGCTGCTGGGCTCCTACACAGCTCTGCTTGTGATGCTCCGAAGTCACTCGAAGGAGGGGCGCAGCAAGGCCCTGTCTACCTGCGCCTCTCACATTACTGTGGTGACTATAATTTTTGTGCCTTGCATCTACATCTATGCAAGACCTTTTAGGACATTCCCCATGGACAAGTCAGTTTCTGTGCTGTACACAATGGTCACCCCCATGCTGAATCCTGCCATTTATACCCTGAGAAATAAAGAAGTGATTGCAGCCATGAAAAAGCTGTGGAGGAGGCAGAAGGATTTTCTTGGTCCCTCAGATCACTGACTGCTTGGCAGAAGCCAGAATTTGAAGAACTAAAAAATGATCCAGAAAACGCACAAAGTAGATGAAACTTCATGCCTGTTAAAACTATTTTTTTTTTATGCCTTAAAATTGTTTTTAATCACAGCTTATTTCTGATGGGTAGAACAGGGGTAGACTATTCTAGAACTGCTAAGTGCCTCTAGAAAAACAGTAGCAACTGTTACATAGTTTAGGGAGGACATTCCAGGGTGATGGTCATGTTGAACACACTAAGATGCTTCAGTTTACACTGCAATCCACCCACAAGTAAGGGAGCTGGTGACCGTTTCCTGATACTTCTTGAACACAAATTGAAAGACTTTTTTTTTTTTCAATTTCTTGGAGACAGATGGGTGTCTAGTGATTAAAATACATGTACAAAATTGTATCTCTACTTCAAGAGGCTGAATGACTACCAATGAAGAAAGACACTTATCTTGGACAAGTTAGTTTCACCCTTATAATTCCTTAAGATCATAGTTGTCACTGTCATTATATTTGTGGGGTTAATGTGACCAGGGGAATGGGCCTGGAGCAAGTGTGAGTTTGGGAGATGTGTCCAAACCACGAGACTCTCATCTTGAGAGCAGCAGGAATAAAGATTTCTCCCTCCCTGCTCTGGGCCTGCATGCCCTGCACTTATCTATGCAGCACCCACCTCAACCACTGTGGAAGAGGTCATATACCGGGTGCCCAAATTGCAGGTTTAACTTCTCTCCCTATAAGGACATGTCCAGCAAGCACCTGGAATTTCTCCTCATGCAAATGAAGCATTACCAGCACCTTGGTATCAACAAATAATGTACATTCACCGTGAAAACCCCTACTCACTCCCCAAGGTTTATATAGCCCTTATTATCTCTGAATAAAGAGAGCTCTTTCTCTGAAACCCATCTTGGAGAAGGCTCATTTCTCCTCAGTACTCAAGTCAACAGAGTTCGTCGTGGACCCACCCTGGCCAGACAACCTCCATTCCTTTCATTCCAGCTTGGTGAGCAACAGTGCCTAAATACCCTGAAGGCAGGAGCAGAACTGGGTTGATAGTATCTTCTTTGCTGTCAACATCATTATCACCATCACCATCAACATCATTATCAGCATGGCCCTCTTTATCATTGTCAACATCATTGCTCTTCCCGAGAGCTCAGTGTGCCAGGCATTGAATGTACTGGTTTATATTTAATATATTTTAATCCTTACAACATTATTTTTATTATGTATCACCATCTTTTTTAAAGGAACATGTGCCATTTGCTAAATAACTTGTTTACATACTCCCAGCTTATTGCTGGAATTGAGCCTAGGTCTAATTTACCTTTCAGCCCCAATCGTACATTGTATCCAAAACTTCTTTTTGTGTTTAAGCATCAGTATTTCTGGAAAAAGCAGATATGGCATTTGACAATGGAGTAGGTAGGTGTTGTTTGGAGAATGAGATGGATTGAGAGGGTGATTCATGAGCTGAACACATGGAAATAGGGACTTGGGGGAGGAAGTTAGGAGAATTGAGGAGGAATTAACTTTAGGGGACTAATATCCAGAACACTGGAGTGGAGATTTGTGTGAAAATGATTTCATAGGCTCAAATGTTTGATGGAAATATTGGGAAAGGATTAGGTGGAGTGGCCTTGTTAGAGGAGGTACATTGCTAGGGGTGGGCTTTGAAGTTTCAAGAGCCTATGCTGTCTTAGAGTTTTATTGCTATAAAGAGACACCATGACCAAGACAACATTTAATTGGGGCTTGCTTACAGTGTCAGAGGTCCAGCCCATTATCATCATGGCAGGAAGCATGAGAGTATCCAGGCAAACATAGTACTGGAGAAGGAGCTGAGAGGTCTACATTTTGATCCAACTGCATATAGGAGAAGACTGTCACCCAGACAGCTAAGAGGAGGGTAGTAAAGGCCACCCCCACAGTGACATGCTTCCTCCAACAAGGCCACACCTCTTAATAGTGCTATTCCTTGGGCTGAGCATATTCAAACCACTACTCATGCCATACGAAGTTACCTGTCTTTCTGAATCATACTTTTGAATCAGATGTAAACTCTCATCTACTGCTCCAACATCATGCCTGTCTGCTTGTTTCCATAGTCCCTGCCATGATGATCACAAACTATCTAGAACTGTAAGCCCCCAATTAAATGCTTTCTTTTATAAGTTGCTGTGGCCTTAGTGTTTTGTCACAGCAATAGAAAAGTAATTCTTGTTGTCCCTACATGTCTTGAACACTTACTTTAGTCTTCCAAATTCCGCTATCTGCCAAGCTGTCCAGAGCTGAGATGAACCACTACAATGATGCTTCATTCTCTGGTTCTTGAGAAGAGGGTAGTACAAGAAGATTCATAAGTATCATTAACAGCTCTGCTTCAACTTCTGAGGCTTTGGATTTTCTTTGCTACACTGTCCTGACTTACTCATGCCCAGACACTGACATGTGAAAGAGAAGAACAGATGCTTCTGTTTCTAAACCAGGTATGATCTTTTACCTTGGAAAATTTCACTAAGGTATACAATGTGTCATAATCATCATCCCAAATCCCTTGAAATCCTCCCAAGGTTCCCTAAACACTTCTCCCTCTCAATCTCTCTTTTTGTGTTTGCTGTGTAAACCATTGAGTCCTATCAGTGCCATCAACATGTATATGAGTGTGTCATTATCCATGTGGACATAGTACAATGAAATTTAATGACATTAATTTTTAGACAAAGCCTTCAAACCTATGATGTTTACAGTTCAGCTTGGCTTATACTTTCACCTTGACACAATGATTACAAGACTTAGATTGGTAGCCTGCCTCTCTCAGCCAGACAATAAATATTTGAAATAGAAAGCACAATAAATGCTTATATTGAGGAGGCTGTTTACACATTTTGATTTATTATTCTCAGAATATTTAATGTATTTGAGTATACTGGGACTGTTTTTCACTTTATTCAACTCTGAACTTGACATAAGATTTATGAGGCTGGGGGATAAACAGATTTATAACCTTAGAAATTGTAAGGTTTTACAATTAGTTGGCAGAATGATATATAATGTGTGACACATTTCCTGGGGATAAACAAATGAATATCTACTTTCCTCAAAGAGGGAACTAATGCCAGACCAAAGTAATGATACCATTAATGCTTAACATATGCTGCACATAGAGGATTATTACAGAAATGTGGATTTCAAAGGCATATGCATCAAAAGCCTCTTCAAACATGAGTAGGGACTGATGAAACTGAGTTTTCTGCATTACTTGTATGGAGCTTGACAGGTTGAAGTGTTTCCTTACTCAACAATTTTCATGGCTATTTAACCTTTGTGAGAGATGGGTCTTGTGAATCTTTTAAGTTTCAGGGACTTCCTGAGACTTGTGAGTTGTTCACTTTAAAGTTTTAATCAGAGATTCCAAGCTTCTCTTCAAGAGGACATCTTATATTGATTTTCCTGTTGAAATCATTATTTTCCTTACCCAAACCCCAAAAGTTAAGATTCTTAACTAGCATAGACTTCTGAGGATTCCATTAAATAAACACATTAGCCATACTATTAATTTAGTGTTCATACTACTTGTCTCATAGAAGTAGACTGATGACTAATACTAATTGTCAGCTTGAGAGACTCTAGAATCATCAAAGAGAGAAACAAGTGTCAGTGAGGGATGTGATAGATTAGGTTAACTGAGGCTAGAAATCCCACTGCATATGAGAACATCACTATTCCATGAGCTACAGGTTTAGACTACATTAAAAGGACAAAGTAAACTCAACACCAGCCTTCATCACTCTCTGCTTCCTGTTGCCATGACTTCTCAACCATGATGAACTATATTCCCTCAAATTGTAAACTTAAATAAGAAATTCTCTGCTAAGTTGCTTCTTTTTAGGGATTTGTTCACATAATCAAGAAAAATAACTACCGAACAACAAGAAACAGGAGATGGGTCAAAAAGATTACTCACTTTGATATTTGATCATGTCTATATTTAAACTGAGAAAGACTATCTTTGTGAGACAGGATTTTATCTCAGCACAAAAATGGAGTATGAATGTGACAGGGGATTAATATTATCACTGCCTGTTTACAAAGGGATTCTGTGTTGAGAAGATGATTCATCAGGTAAAGGCACTTGTTACTAGGCCTGGTGACTTGAGTTCAATCTCCTATGGGGAAATGAGAGAAACAACTCCTGGAAGTTGTCCTTTGAACTTCAAGCATGAAGTGTAATACACACATGTCCCCTACCATATATAAATGCAATATGAATATTATAAATTGAATTATTTCTTTCTGTTTTATATTTTTTTCCTACTTTAATTAATCCACCTGAATCTGTTAGAAGTGTTAAAGAAAATTGTAACATCTTCTGGTTACCTGAGCTGCTACTCTATAGAGATGTGGTATTCCACAGCTTTTGCCCAAACTGAAAGAATGCATGGAAGTCTGTAAAGCGTACACTTGTCCCAATTATTTTCTGGAATTCGAATATTTTACTAATCAAGATAATTTACTGCCCATTCACTGGTGTTATAGAGTATCTCCTTAGCTTTTCCCCATTGGCACCCAAATGTATCTTTGTTGTTTATTTCAGTAAGACACATGTACACATGTGTTAGACTACACAGTTAGACTACATTAAAAGGACAAAGTAAACTGAACACCAGCCTTCATCACTCTCTGCTTCCTGTTGCCATGACTTCTCAACCATGATGAATTATATTCCCTCAAATTGTAAACTTAAATAATGTGTGCCACACCAATGCCACAAATACTAACATCTAAGATACAAATCAGATTATGCCAAATACTAGCATGAGCATATTGATAATTTAGGCAGCTGTAAACTTGATTAAAAAAGACAATGATACCAGAGGGAAAACCCTAATCCCTCTTGGAATGACTGATTCTAGAGAAGGTGTAGACATGAATCATCTCATGGGAATTTTGGAATAAAGCATACAAGAGTGAATACAGGGAAGAGGGAGATTTACTTCATCAGTATTACACCTTTCACAGTGCCTGGTTTCTGCACTCCCCGTATAAACAAATCACAACAAATTGCTCTGCTACCTTCCAGGATGATTCTCAGGAGGACCACTTTGATCTCATTCCAAACAGAACCCTGAGGAGATCAACTGGGCCATTGTCCCCGTAACAGCTCAGAAGAACTGAGAGAAAGCTGAGGCTCACAGAAACCAGAGTGTGAAACAAACTCAGCAGGATGACACACTTTGGTTAACTCATTCATGAATACCATAAAGGCTCCACCTATGAACCTTGCCCATGCTTCCTTCAGCTAGCAAAGTGAGCATCCTTGTGATCTATGTTCCCTCTCTGTGTCCTCTTATAGTCACATGTATGGCTGTGCAGAGACTGCACATACATGATCATCTAGCCGGCACCTGTTATAGCAATAGGAGTAACTATTTTGGTTTGGGAGAAGATGTACAACCTTGACAGCTTCAGAGCATTGCCCCAAGGAACACAAACAGCACAGAGTAGAATGAAGTTCTGCAATCCTAAGGGCTAACATTCACAGCGTAGCTTCTGGCTTGTATACTTCTATATAACTTTTCTGAATGACTGTATATAGAAATGGAGAGCATATTAGTGGCAAAGGAGGAATGGGGACAAAGGCATTGCTGTTGAATGAAACATAAGGTACCGTGGTGGTTATGGAAATGTTCTGTGACTTGAATAGACACTTAAAACAGATTTTTTTTTT
>JADRCD010185041.1:0-15340 GCA_019843815.1 Montemys delectorum | reverse complement strand
TTTTTTTTTTCGAGACAGGGTTTGTCTATATAGCCCTGGTTGTCCTGGAACTCACTCTGTAGACCAGGATGGCCTCGAACTCAGAAATCCACCTGCCTCTGCCTCCCAAATGCCGTGATTAAAAACGTGGACCACCACCACCCAGCACAGATTTGTTTTTAAATAAATATCTAGTAGTAGTCATTTTCATAAAATCAGTGTTTTAATTTATTTTTAAAACCACAATTTACAGATAGTAACCATAGCTATATGGCTTATTTATTTATTTACACAGTTTATTTGTTTATATATAATTATGTAAAGTTTACTTGGAATATACTTGTGAAATTTTCAGGGTATTTATTGCAGGTTAGTCAGCACTGAAAACACACATATAAATAACATTGTATAGATAGAGCAGTTTATGTGTATATGTATATTTAATTCATGCAATAAAAATTAATGCAAAAAGGAGAGTGAGGAAGGATGTGTGGGAGCATTTTGAGGGAAGAAAGGGAAAGAATAAATGTAATTACATTAGCATCTGAAAAAAAGCTGGAATTTTTTTGAAAACAAAATCCACCCTGCTAAACACATTTTTCTTTTTTTTCATTTTATGATAATATATAATACTATAAATCTTAATTTCCCATTAACTCTCTTACATTAGAACATGCTGGGCTTTGGTAAATTAAAAAAGGAATCAGGAATGAATGAACAAATATAATGCCAATAACCTTAAAATATTTTATAGTTCTGCAAAGATCTTTATAGGAGAAGATAATGAAGATAAGGTCATCATGATTTTTATGACTTGTGATATCAAATACACATATCATCATGCCATTCTAGTAAGCCGTTGCCATTACTGACTAGTCTGTACATACAGAGTACTGAATTTTACTTAACGTCAAAGCCTGATGTTCAGAGAAAACCCTGGGGAAGCATAGGCCTTCCAAGTTTTAATCAGGTCCCAAGGATTATCTAACTCATTGAGGCCCTTGGGTCATATTATCAAGTGGCTCTTTTGATATTAGTTGGTGCTACTAACTAATTTAGGGTTGGAGAAGACATTCTGGGCAAAGCCACCCTAGAAATCACTATCTACAGCTCAATTTCTTAGGATTGGAAGAGTGAAGGTGGAGTAGGAAAAACAAGCATTGAACAGGTCTGTTTTCCTCCCTGAATAGTTAGTCCCTGAAACTGGTCAAAGCTATTTCTTTCTTGGTGGGAATCTAAAATTGTGAGTGTTCAACTGTATGTCAGATACTCTGTGATTAAAAACCTCAGCTAAAGGAGCCAGGGGGCCTTTCACAGGCTTCGTCTCCTGTCCTCTGAGACTTCCACTGAGTTGAGGAGGGAGGTAATCTGTCAAGGCAGAAATGGAGCAGAAGAAGTGGAGCAGAGAGATCCTGCAGAGCAAGAGAGTGGTCACTAGCATGCTGAATAAAATGCCTTCTGTGTTTTCATATTCACGCTTGTATATCCTCTCAATGATAAACATTTAGACAAACACGAGGGCCCAAAATGTAAGACCAGCATTCATCTCTCCATTCTGGCTCTCTGTCCCACCACATGTGTTTGCTTGTGAAACCTGAGATAATATCTCAATGCTCCCATTTTTTCCCATTCTCACAGCTATGACCCAAGGAATGGTCTCAGAAAACAACTCTTCTGTGAAGGAGTTCATCCTGCTGGGGTTGACACAGAAGCCAGAGCTCCAGCTGCCTCTCTTCTTTCTCTTCTTGGGGATCTATGTGATCTCCCTGGTGGGGAACCTGGGCTTGATTGTTTTGATTGTGTTGAATCCTCACCTGCACACCCCCATGTACTACTTCCTCTTCATCCTTTCCTTAACAGATCTCTGCTACTCCTCTGTCATAACCCCCAAAATGTTGGTGAGTTTTGTGAAGCAGAACATCATCTCTCATGCTGAATGTATGACTCAGCTCTTTTTCTTTGCATTCTTCGTTATTGATGAATGTTGTATTTTGACAGCGATGGCCTATGACAGATATGTTGCCATCTGTAAGCCCCTGCTTTATAAAGTCATCATGTCTCATCAGGTATGCTCTATGCTGGTGGTGAGTGGTTACACAGTGGGGTTTGTGGGTGCCATAGCCCACACAGTGTGTATGCTGAGACTCACCTTCTGTGATGGTAACATCATCAATCACTATATGTGTGACATACCTCCTCTCTTGAAGCTCTCCTGTACAAGCACCTCCATCAATGAGCTGGTGGTTTTCATTGTGGTGGGTGTCAGTATAATAGTTCCCAGTCTCACCATTTTTATTTCTTATACCTTGATCCTTTCCAATATCCTCCGCATCCATTCTACAAAGGGCAGGTCCAAGGCGCTCAGCACCTGCAGCTCCCACATGATTGCTGTTTCTCTGTTTTTTGGATCATCATCATTCATATACTTTAAGTCTTCTCCTGTTGGGTCTGTGGATCAAGATAAGATATCCACAGTGTTTTACACTGTGGTTGTTCCCATGATGAATCCCTTCATCTATAGTTTGAGGAACAAAGATGTTCAAATTGCACTGAAGAAGACTTTGAAGAAAAACTGTTCACTTAAGTAGAAGATGTACTGATCTCTATGATGAATCCTAGTATGGGTACATACATAATATATAAAGGATGAAGAGAAGAACACATCATTGCAATCAAATGCAAATTATTAAATGACAAAGAAAATTAAATTAATTACAAAAATGATTTCTTAAGTACATATAAGGCAAGTAACAGAGAGGTTATTTTGTAGATTATTTGCAGAAATTATATGATTTTTAAAGAGAAAAAAGCAGGAGATAATAATTCCAGAAAAGGCAATATGGTCTAATTTTGAAGTGGAACTTTTCTAGAATTCCTGTGTAGCTGACATGGGATAACTGTCAGCCAACCATTTAGATATTCATTAAATAAATTTCAATTAAGCACTGGAGATTTTGTTTGGGTGCTATTTTCTGGGTTTGAAAAAGGCAGAAGTATATGGCATGATCTCATTTTGGTTTCTGGTCTCTTATTACTTTATTCTTAAGGGATGCCAAAGATTTTCCTCTGATTCTAGTTACTAGGAACAGGCAGTTATATAACATCTGGAGCAGCCAGGCTAAAGCTACTTGGGTTTTTATATCTTGGATGTAAAGACACAAACATGAGTGTTGAGGACAAATTAGGTTTTCATTGGGAAGTCATTGAACTACGACTGTTTATCTGTTATTTGTAGAGGAATCCTGGTTCCCTCTAATTCATTCATACTTGCATTTCCCCCTTCATTATTATGTTTTACTCTTTCTCTGTCTTAGAATTTTAAAAAGTGCAAATGATGTACTTACTAAACAAGAAATACAAGTTGAACATTTATCCTGTACTTGGATGATTTTAAAAATAAAAACAATATGGTGAAGATGGCATGAAGTATCTGTGGTCTCCAAAGTCTAATTGGTTACAGTAAGGTAGAGACCAGGTAAGGTCCAGGTGAACAAGAAAATTCAGCAGGTGAAGAACAATTAGACAAAGATATATCTGAATATACAGGAGGAGTGCTGTGGTGATCCTTCCGTAATAGAGATGGTACAGAAACTTACTATGTGTTCACTTTCTGTTGCCTGGTCAGGACAGGCTGTGCTGAGGGTGGGATGTACAATCTGAGTTTGCTGACAGGCCAGTCAGTAGAGCTTTCTAGGACATACTATCACATGCAGGAACAATTTCTCATGCTTACAAGTCATGAGAAATAGGTGATTGTGACTCTGGTGTGGTAGATGAGAGGTAAGCACAGAAGAATTATATGATACAGAGGAAAATAATCAGGGGACACAGTTCATACCTTTGTATGTTGAAGGGGAAAATAGTAGTTTGTTTATTTTCATTTATTTATGATAGTGCTAAAGATTGAATTTAAAAGTTTTCAAGTACTAGACATTGTCCTATTACTTCCTGAGACCCTGCTAAACATAGTAAAAGTCCAAGTACTACTAGTTACTCAGAGGGCTTAGTTCTTCTTTGCTTTTTTTTTTTTTTTTGGTTCATATCTATTCCTCACAAGAGCCTTGAACCACTGAACTTAAACAGTCCTGGTGTATGAACTTTCTAAATAGCTAGAAGTACATCTTCCTCCCCTATTTTAAAATCTTGTCTATGCTTATTTATAGTCAGTCATGGATATTTCAGGATAAGTTTGCCATTAAAGTCATGAGGCAACATATTGTAAGGAACGTTGACTTGCCATGACCCTCAGGAGAGGTGATGTTTCCTTTGCTGATTCTGAATTTATAAGAGAAGATGAGGGAGAGACATATGAACTATCAACTAAGACAGGAACACAAGACAGTGGAAATATCATTAATCCTATGTTTTTGCTTTTTCCTAACAAGTGGTTACACTTGGAGAGATTAACAGATCTGGACCCAGGCAGTTTTGAGTCAAGATTCTAAGAGTTTTATCATTGGTGTTCTCTTAGTACTTGCATTTTCATAGTAAGGGAAAGTTTCATTTATTTAGAAGCAATTACTTTTATGAAAGTGCATACAGATATGTCCTATAATACCATTTGAAAGGCACTTAGGAAGTCCCATTCTAGAGTTAAAAAATATATCTCTAGTCATTGCCCTAAATCTGCAGTCATAATGGATTTCAAGATTAGCAGATACATGACCCATAATGAGGTCACTTCCAAGTAGAGGTGATCATAGAAATTACATTGTCCCAATATGAACCAACCAGTATCCCCAGAGCTCCCAGGGACCTAACCACCAACCAAGGAATATACATGGATAGACCCATGGCTCCAGCTGCATATGTAGCAGAGGATGGTTTTTTCAGGCATCAATGGGAGGAGAGGCCCTTGGTCCTGTGAAGGCTCGATGCCCCAGTGTAGGGGAATGCCAGGATAGGGAAGCAGGAGTGGGTGGACTAGTGAGCAGGGGGAGGGGGATGGGATAGGAGGGTTTTTGGAGGGGAAAAGAGGAAAGGGGATAACATTTGAACTGTAAAGAAAATATCTAATAAAAAATCCTAAATTTTCCAGAGCTATCTTTCAGAACCAGAAGTAAGATCATGATTGATTAGTCCATATTTGACTCAAGTCATATTTAATATGAAAACATAAGAACAAGAGAATACCAATAACAAAGGTCATAAGACCTTGACTCAAAACTAGACTGCATGGGTCCAAATCTGGAGGTCTCTCCAAGTGTAGACACTTGTACTGAGAAAGTAAACAAAAATCACGAGTAACAATATCTCCAACTGTCTTGTGTTCCCGACTTAGTTGATAAATCTCTCACTCATCTCTCATCAATCATAATTGCTTAATTATTCAAATTCACATTTGAAACATATCTTCCTCTAGTTAAACCTAAAATCCATATCATCATCCCAAAGTCTGAAAGTTTTAATTAGTAATTTCCATTTCCAAGTATTCATTCTAATTAACTGGTTTCCCGGCCTTTTAGTGGTTAGTTTGACTTGCTTTCTTGCGGTGAATGAATAGGTCAGACATACTGAGTGTCTAGAATCAGAACTCTGGCCTAGGACTTGTACTACAGCAGCCTCTCCTTATAGGGGAGTATTTAGAGAGGTAGGCCTATAGGTATGTGATAAGATAAAAGGAGGTCATTAGCCTGGGTCCTGATTTAAACTGACTGGTGATCTTTTAAGGAGAGAAAACAAGGGCGAGTTTGCTTTGTAGGTAAAGGGATTGTTGGGCAAGTGTGAGTTCCTGAGTTTGAATCTCTTAAACCTATGTGAAGTTGGACCATGTATAGTTTTAGTGACCCTAGGATGAGTTGTAAAGCAGAGAATCCTTGGATGCTCCTGAACCCGTGCCACAGGCTAAGTAACTAAGAGATCCTGTGTTTAAAAAGGTGGAAAGATGACTGATGTCTTTGGTTGTTTCTGTGTTTGACCTCCACATTTGTGCTGCAGGACATGTGTGTTCACACTCACACATACACACAGCAAACATAATATACATGAACATATGGAAAAACTGAAAGCATTTCCACTAGAATCAGGAACAAGATAAATCTATCCACTCTGACATTCTCTTTTTCCTTAGGAGAGTTGGGCATGTTTATATAGTTTACCTGCACTTGATTTGTCTTTGGTATGTGCTATCTGTCTAGGAAATCATCCATTTCATCTAGAATTTTTCCAGTTTTGTTCAATATAGGCTTTTGTAATAGTATCTGATGATTTTTTAAAAAAAATTCCACCATTTCTATTGTTATGGAACAAGAGAAATATTCATTTCTGGTGCTGTTAATTTGGGTACTATCTCTGGGCCCTTTAGTTAGTTTGACTAGGGGTTTATCTATCTTACTGATTCTTTCAAAGAACCAGCTTTTGGTTTTATTGATTCTTTGTATAGTTCTCTTTGTTTCTATTTGGTTGATTTAGGCCCTGAGTTTGACTATTTCCTACTGTCTACTCCTCTTGGGTGAGTTTGCTTCTTTTTGTTCTAGAGCTCTCAGGTGTGTTGCTGGTGTAGGATCTCTCCAATTTCTTTGTCAGGGCACTTAGTGCTATGAATTTTCATCTTAGCACTCCTTTCATTGTGTCCAATAAGTTTAGATATACTGTGTTCTCATTTTCATTGATTCCAGGAAATCTTTAATTTCTCTCTTACTTTTTCCCTGACCAAGTTATCACTGAGTAGAGTTGTTCATTGTTCATTTTCCATGGATATTTTGATTTTCTGTTGTTTTTGTTGTTATTGAAGACCAACCTTAGGCCATGGTGATCTGATAGGATGCATGGGATTATTTCATTCTTCTTGTATCAGTTGCAGCTTGTTTTGTGATCGATTATACAGTCAGTTTTGGAGAAGGTACCATGAAGTGCTGAGAAAAAGGTGCATTTTGTTTTAGGATGAAATATTCTATAAATATCTGTTAATTCCATTTGGCTCATAACCTCTATTAGTTTCACTGTGTCACTGTCCTTTGGTGAGAATGGGGTGTTGAAGTCTCCCACTATTATTGCATAGGGTTCAATGTGTGTTTTGAGCCTTAGTAAAGTTTCTTTTATGAATGTGGGTGCCCTTGCATTTGGCGCATAGATGTTCAGAATTGAGACTTTCTCTTGTTTTTTATCCTTTGTTGAATATAAAGTGTCCTTTCTCATCTTGCTTGATAACTTTTGGTTGAAAGTCTACTTTATTGGATATTAGGATGGCAACTCCAGCTTGTTTCTTGGGATCATTTGCTTGGAAGACTTTTTTTTTTCTAGCCTTTTATTCTGAGGTAGTGTCTGTCTTTGTTTTTGAGTTGTGTTTCCTGTATGCAACAAAATGGTGGATCCTGTTTGTATATCCAGTCTGTTAGCTTATGTCTTTTTATAGGTGAGTTGAGTTCATTAATACTGAGAGATATTAAAGATGATCATTGATTTCTCACATTCATTTTTGCCTTTGGCTTCTTGATATAGTTTGGTAAGAACTGCTGATAAATAGATATGCATTTTGAAGATTTAAAGTAGATATGACTGATTTTTATTTAATAGCTTAGATTTTTGATTCTTTTAAAATTCTTATAAGACTAGTTTAAAAGATAAATAGTAAAATAACTAATATCTTCTTTGTCACGGCAGTTTGCTCCCTGCCAATAAGAGGAAGTGACTGAAAAACCACTTTGCGTGCTTACACTTTGTTAATCTATAACAAGTTGCTTAGTTGTGGGATTTCATATGTGGGTTCTTAGAAATAATTATTTTCTTTACCTGTACTATGTAATGTTATTTCTTGTAAAGGTATTGGCGAACATACTTCTTTTTCATAGTCCTTTACTAGAAGAAAACTAAAACATAATCACATTACAGTTTTATATTGCTTGAAAGGTTTTGTTGGGATATATAAGTCATAGGAGAAAAAAATAAAGTCATTAGAACATTGTATCTTCCAATCATCAACTATGTGTTTGTCTGTATATATGTAAAGTTGGTGGGAGAGAATGTTAGATCATTCTTCTTTGCACCCATCAACTCTATGTATATATGTATGTATTTGTATACATGATACATATATGTATACCCGTATGTCTGCATATGTGTAAAGTTTGTGTAGGAATGTGTTGGAACTCTTTTCTAACCATCAAATATGTATTATGTGTATATGTAAAGCTTGTGTGTGTATGTGTTGGAACTTGCTCCATCTACCAACTGTATCTATATATGTATACGTATGTGTATATACATATGCATATATATATATGAAATGCTTAGAGCCTGTTTGTTGGCACTTTGTTCTATCTGCCCACCAAGTATGTGTACGTATGTAAAATTATTGGAGCCTGCTTGTTGGAGCTTTGCTCCAGCTATCCACTGTGTGAATATGTATGTGTCTGCCTGTCTATCTATTTGTATTTGTATATGTGAAGTTGCTGAAGCTTGTCTTTGCTTCAACCATTCTGCATATGTGTCTGAATGTTTGATTCCGCCTTTTTTTTTTTTTTTCCTAACTGATGGCTGCCATAGGCAGCAGCCCACAGCAGTATCTGGACTGACCTCAGTCAAGGGCTGTCAGCACTGACCCCCACCAGCTGCCTGCCTTGGTTTTCCCTGTGGTGTCAAAGCTGATTTTTGGCAAAAAACATCCTACATTTTGTTTTATGAATTGTATATTTAGTCTCTTCTTTTGAGCTAATGTTTAATGATATTAGATCTTTAAGTATCCATTTAATTAAATAAATCTGTTCATGTAAATTCAGCCTAATATCAATTACATTTTTTGGGTGATTCATTCAATGTTAACATTAAAGAACTACATGAAATTAAGGTATCAACATTAATAAATGTGACATGTATATTCCTACAAAACCACAACCACCTTCAAGATGTATCAGCATAGTAACTAACCTTAACGTATGTCTAAGATTTAGATTTTATTTTATCGTATTTCTAGAAAAATAATAAAAATGCATATACCTATAATTTAAAATAAATGAAATTTAAAAGTTATTACAAGACCCTCAATATTAGCTGAAAGTAAACAGAGGCTTAAACTTGTGCAGCTCTGCAGAATATCCCTCTGTCTTTGGAATTATCAAAGCAAAGATTCAAGCACAGGAATGAAAAAAAAATTTAAAGCTTGCTTGAATGTATTAAAATTTCTCAAAGTTGAGTGGCATTAGCTCAATAGCTGCCAATTTAGTTATCTGCCACCAGATGAATGGATGACGAAACTCTGCCATGTATATAAAATGGAATACTATTCAACTCTAAGGAAGAATGGAATAACAGCATTGACCCATTTATCCCAAAGGCAATCTTCTTTTGTTACAAGTTGCTACAAAAGTCTTGCACTTGACTACAACACTATACATTTTGATAATATACCTGTTAAAACTGAACCTCATCATATCTTCTTCACGGTCTTTTTACAACATTTCAGATATACTTTAATTTACGTGGAAAATATTAGTAATGAGAACGTGAATTAGAACTGACATAAATGCAGACTGAATGTAAATTTAACCCAAAATTCTATATGAAAGATTCTTCTCAAAAAATGATGTTTTATTTGGTCACAATGCTGTCAGCTAAGAGTGGGAACTCGGTTATTTCTAGTTCTTCCAATTACTTAAAGAATACCTTGAAAACAAAGACTACTGGTATATTTACCGTTAGATGCAGTTGCTGCTACTCAGTTACTAGTACCATAATTTCCTTCCCATGCTCTGCCTTCCAGAGTACTGCAACATTCTGTATATGAACTAGTTAATATGAAGGAGACAATCAATTTTTCTATGCAGCAATGTTATTTAGCTTCTTTTCATGTCTCTGGATAGACCAATGTTAAGAATATTTAGCCACTCTCACATGAAATTTCCTGTAAATTGTCCTAGGAAATATTTTTGCTTGTGTGCTTGTGTTTGATATTATTACAGTGCTTGTTCATTTGACAGATGTTCTGGTATCATTAGGCATTGGTCATTTACTAGCTATGTCATAGGGAGGCAGATTAAATGATTTTTTAACCAAATAAAGAGTACACATGGTGGGACTCATGGCTCCAGCTGTATATATAGCAGGGGATGGCCTTGTCAGTCATCAACTGGAGGAGAGGCCCTTGGTCCTGGGAAGGCTCTATGCCCCAGTGTAGGGGAATGCCAGGGCCAGGAAGTGGGAGTGGTTGGGTTGGTGAGCAGGGGGAGAGGGGAGGAAATAGGGGGTTTTCAGAGGGGAAACCAGGAAAGGGATAACATTTGAAATGTAAATAAAGAAAATATCTAATAAAAAATAGAAAAAATCATTTTTAAAGTTTTCTTCCTTTTATGTAGCGTTTTAAAGATTTTTTAATAATACAAATTAACTCTCTAGCCCTCATTTACATTCAAAATTTAATTATAGTTGCAGTAGCATAATTAATTATACTATGCTTTCTTAATCTCATAATGAACACAAAATACAAAAATTTGAAAGAAAAATTGCATTAATAATCCCCATTTCCTAAACTATTAGAAAACCAATATTGTTATTTGGCAAGTATATGAAGAATGGATTTGTGTTTTGTTTCATTTGAATGAGCTATATGTACATATATACAAGATGGAACATGCATTTTATTGACCTCAATAGTTTTTTGAGTAGTGCTTTTTGGAACACTTAATGTATAAAGGGTGTTACAGTTCTTACAATCTTGATATGTACACAAAATATTTAATAATTCAAGACAAGATATCTGTCAACACAATTATATCAGCTTATAGTAAGCTGGTGCCAGGAACCATTTTTAGAGGAAGAGAAGAACTCAAGAGATGGAAAGATTCTTACTGGTAGGCAGGTATAAAAGTGTTAAGGCAGAAGATGAAAGGAAAAACTTCATGCCTGGAGTTGTGAGGCTAGTCTTCTCTAACTCATTGCTGCATTTCCAAAAGGTAACTGTTTAACAGGCCCAAGGGAGGTGAAGGAGGTGTGGAATGGAACCAGGGCTTGTTCTGGCACTGTCTCCAGTCTGTGTTGAAGTCTGCTTTGATGGGAATGATGAAGTTGTCCCAGTTACAGTCATCCTACCGTTGTTATCAGTAACTGTCAGATGCAGGAGCAAGAGAGAATACAAAAACTTCTGTGTAGATGCTACTCCTGGACTGCATGTTTCTGTCTGTTGTCCTGTTTCCTATATACTACCCATTGCCGGGAGTTTTAGATTAAGATACCATATTTATAGAGGAGTAGGCACAATTCAAAGACTAGGAAATCTTGACCACAAAACCTACAATGGTTTTAGGCCTCTACGAACTTCCTAAATGATGAGGAGAGGGTTTGATTATCTGTAAGGTAGTGTTACAGAACAAAAACGTGTGATCTTTGAAACCACTTGAAACATGAAGTTTTAGCTTCAGCTATTAAATTTTCAGTCTTGACAAAATTTTTTTTTTGTTTTTCAATTTTAATTTTAATTTTTTGCCTGTGTAGGCCATATTTCCCCACCTTCCAGTAGAAAGGAAAATAAAGATGTCCATTGAAATATACTCTTGGCGAGCAGTAATGTAGCTAATGCAGTCATCACACTACAATGAAGGAATGTATTTTTCAATAGAGAATGATTAATGCATTATTCAGTGTTTTCTGGAGGAAGACAACAGATAAAATGAATACATATTAAAATGAGTTTTATTAGATTGGCTTCCATGATGCATTTTATATAGTCCAATGGCCAACTCACACTGGAAAGGTGAAGAATTCTGCAGATGCTCAGTTCATGAGGCTAGAGTTCTCAGTGGTCTTAATCTGACTCTAGCCTTGGAAGATTCTTAAAGAGCTACTTTGGAAACTGAAGAGTCTAGTTCTAATATTTGCAAAGAAATATAGCATTTGCAACAACAGAGTAGATGAGCTTGCTAGCAAGTATGAAGGCAAGGAGGTAAAAATCAATGCTTCCAGTCTTATCTCTGTGTCCCTTCATCTGGGCTGCCACCCAAATGCTAAGGTTTAAGAATGGATCTTTTTACTTCATGTAGTCTGATCAATACAATCCCTGAGAGATGTGCCTGTCAACTTGTTGGTTTGTTGACTCCATATCCAGTCAAGTTGATGACTAAGATTATCTATCATAACTACTCTCATTCTAATACATACTCATTTATTCTCCTTCATAAATAAATCCATAATAACATCCTTGAATTGTCAAGACCTTCATCCATTGAAACAAATTCTACCCTTTCATGTTTATTGTATTAGTTTATTAACTTGTCATACCGCAAGTTATTTTCCTTTGCTATAGAACATAGTATAAGGAGTGAATTGTTCGAAGCTGTTCATACATAAGTATAGAACAATTAAAGTGATAAAGTGCAGTGGGCATAACATACTTAACTTTGCAGTCAAAGCACATTTATCTAAAGGTTTGGATTTGTCTCTTATCCTGGAAGACACCAGAGTTCCCCCCACCATATCACAAATTACGTAAAGCATAATCATGATGGATTTGTCATTTTGTTACCTAGAAAATTCTATTTTTGTGGTTGTTTACCAATGAAAATAGCAAAATCTTGACAGTTATCTCATTTAGACCTCCTATAATTCTATATGGAAATTATTTTTAACTTTTTTCTTAAACTGAAGCTATAGGTATAAGATTTTTACAAAATATTGCATTTATTGGCTAGGGAATTCAGTGTTTGGGATCTGAATGTGTCTTCATCCCACGTTTATTAACTCTCCTTGTAAGTATGGTTTTAGGTATCATTACCTGGAATGGGAAAATATAAGGTCTTGACTTTCTAAGTGATGTCAGGGAAGCCATATTTATTATTGGAATTTTATGTTTATTATGATAAAACAGTCTCTTCTCTTAAACCAGGTGATAAGTGGCAATAATTTGGACCTTGTATTTTTGCTTTATGAATTCATAATGGATATACAATGAATACAATTACTTCATAAAAATCACTAAAACATATAAATATTTGGATAGTATTTTTTCACACCCCTGAGCTTAAGTGTTGGATGCACTTGAAAAGTCACCTCTCTAGTCTGCCGTTTATGTATGAAGACTTTGTTATGGAGAGACAGAGGCAGACAAAAGAGAAGAACACACACAGCCCAGTTGACACTCAGTACTTTCCTCCTTACAGTAGGACCTGAGTGGTTGTCATCCTGGCAGGCAAGAAACACAGATACAGGTTTGGGTTAGGGGGCTGGGCTACTTGTTCGAGACTCTCGGGAGCTACATACCCACCTTCTCAGAGCCCGCTTGACTTCCTTGTTTCTTAGTGTGTAGATGAAAGGATTGAGCATTGGAGTGACAATTGTGTAGAAGACTGCTGGAGCTCCCGCCCCGGTGTCGGTGGAGCTTGGCTGTAGGTAGATGCAGACCGGGGGCATGTAGTACAGGAGCACCACTGTGAGATGCGCTGTGCAAGTGGAGAAAGCTCGCTGCCGCCCCTCGGCTGTGCGAATGCGCAGCACCGCAGCCGCAATGAAGACATAGGAGATGATGATGAGGATGAGGCAGCCTGCAGCCACCACACCAATGTTTGCGAGCATGACAAGCTCGTTGATGGTGGTGTCTGCACAGGCCAGCTTCAGTACTGGAGGGATGTCACAGAAGAAGTAAGCAATATGCTGAGGCCCACAGTACAGCAGGTGGAAGGTTAGGGAAGTGTGAATTGCAGAGTGCATAGCACCTATGGCCCATGTGCTCCCAGCCAGCCCTGCACACACCCGCTTGTTCATGACCACTGGATAGTGCAGGGGCTGACAGATAGCCAGGTAACGGTCATAGGCCATGGCTGTGTATAAAAAGCACTCAGTGCTGGCCAGGAAGTGGAAGCAATAAAGTTGTAGAGCACAGCCCTGGAAGGAGATCACCTTCCCATCCAAAGTCAGCAGGCCTGCCATGACCTTGGGCACTGTTACTGTAGACAGACATGCGTCAAGGAAGGAGAGGTGGCCCAGAAAGTGGTACATAGGGGAGTGGAGATGAGGGTCAGAGCCCACAGTAAGGAGAATGAGGAGATTGCCACTCACAGTGATGCTGTAGATGAGGAGAAAGAGGAGGAAGAAGGGGCCAGGATGCTCAGCTGTGTATATCAGACCCTCCAAGAAGAAGTAGCTCACTGTAGACTGGTTAAGGTACTGCATCTTCTCAACCATCTTCTCATCCCCTGCTCAATAAAGCTGACTGCAGGAGAATAAAAAGCTGTCCTTCTCCTTCAAATGTACTTATTGTTTGGTGCATCCCATCACAGACTAAAAAGATTAACAGGCTCAATTAAACTTCCTTCTCCACTGTGTTTTCACATCGTTCTTTCTTGCAAAAATGAAGTTTTAAAGGCATGACCTGAAGTCTTGGGTGCATAATGGATTGTAAGGATTGTCTGTAGAAATGTGGTTCCTAAGTTAATTATGCAAACACAGTATAAATTCTGGTGTTGTTGAGAAAGCGATTTTGGCATGTACCTCAGAATGGTGTAGCTCCTGCCTTCCTCAGCTGTGCTTTACAAAAACACAGCTACACACTTAATTACTGTCTACCACCTGGGAATTGCATCAATCTCTGGACTTGCCTAGAACCAGAGAGCTATTACATCAGCCAGGAAGAGATCCTCTCACCTATTTCTCACCAGAGGGATGTCTAAAGGACCCACAACCCTCAAGAGTATGACAATGAAGCCCCCCAAGAACAGACTATGTCATTTCTCCAACTATTTGCTGAGTACAGTTTCTGTTCTCTCACAACCCTTTTCTTGCACTTTTGGGAGTTTGTTTTCCTTTATCTATCTTGGTGTTTCCTTCTACTAGTTGAGAACGGAAATTTCAGAGTCCTCTTCGATACGAATCTTGTACCGTAGATCCTGCATTTGAGAAAATCTCTCTCTATGACTTAACTCCAGTGTCTTTAGTTCCCACACATTGTCCTCAATGTTTATTCTGGAGTGGAATCCTTTGTACTATTTCTTACTTTCTAGTAATCCAACAATCACATACTGTCTGTCTCAGCTTTCTGAAAATACCTTGCCTGTGAACCTTTACTATTGGTGCATTGTTTTGTAACATTCAAAAGTACCGATGTGCCTTTCAGGTCAGAGAGTTATCGTCTACAGTCCTTCCATCCAAATATGCTACTTGACTTAATTTTTTTCTCTGCTGTAATTTCTCTCCATCATAAGCATGGCACTTAACATAAACAGAACACTTTCAACATTCACCTATTCTGCAGAATTAATATTAAATTTCATTTAAAAAAAAACTTTTATTCCATTATGATGAGAAAAGTTACATGATTTCAATTTATCTGAATTTGTTAACATTTAAAAACATATTTTAAGTAAATAGAATTAAATCACATTCTTGTTTACCTTTTGTACCACCACTCCTCCCAGAGACCCCCCTTCAATACCTACAATAT
>JADRCD010185034.1:0-10593 GCA_019843815.1 Montemys delectorum | reverse complement strand
TATATATATATATATATATATATATATATATATATATATATATATATTGAATCAACCTCTGAAGTTCATTGTATTTAGAAAGTCAGCTTTCTTTTGTCCTTCCTTTGTGTCCAGAATCTCCTGTATAAGACTCTTCTATATAATTTGTATTATCATAAATGACCAGGAGTTGGTGGGGCCTAAATATTACCTGGAAATGTATATTTCCATAACTGTATCCTCATAAATCAATCCCTTCAGTTCCAGCTTAATAAATTCTTTACTGGGGGAGGATTTAAATGATTCTATTTCATGAAAGTAAACAAGCACTTGTGTTTTGCAAATCTGAAGACACAGAAGGGTACCTGAGAAGCTGTAAACTTGACAATAAATGTCACAATAAATGTGGTTTTTGGAGATGGATCTTTTGGAGAATGACTCAATGGACAAAATCATTTTTATTTCAAATCCATAGAAAACACATTGTAGGTTTACATTTTTCAAAGCCTACTTTATTTAGGGGCATTATGTGCTTCAACCACCCTTCTAACTCATGGACCAGTAGTATGGGAAAAAGAAGGTTAATAGGAAAGTGTGTCATGGATCTGTTTAGAAATAGTTCCTTGGGGGTAATTCCACTTCATTGTCAGGATACCAGCAGTCCACTTCACTAGCAAACGCAAACATAAATCATTAGCAATCGCACAATCTAGCAGAAACAACAAGTCTTTCCCTGATCAGCTCGAGTCAGTGAAAGCAGCTGGAATACTAAAAGAATTTCTTTTGAATGTTTCTCTCTAGGAAGTGAAGACTAGTGAAGACCAGAGAAGACAAGTGAAGCCTTACACAGTGTAAAACTTCAAGAGCATCCTCTAATTATTTATGGAGTTTCATTTGCATTCTTTTAAAATATAATGTGTCCTCTCAAGTGTCTGTTTTCAGCAAAGCATCACACGTTTAAGTTAGCTTCCAGAAAAACATCATGTGACACAACTAGTCGTTAAAGAAACCAGAAGCTTCCACTTTAACACATTGCCATCTTTGTGAAATGTTAGTATGGCATTTCATCCTTAGGTTTTGGGGATCTAAATTAGTATCCTTGCTGAACATTTGCTTTAACTAAAATTATGTCTGTCTATCGCCTTCGTTTATTCTTGGAAAGATATAGAACTCAGCCCCTTTTGCAGAATAGAGGGACCACAGATCATCTGGATAGTCAAGGCTAGATTTTGAGTCCTGACATGTCCTTTGTGTACATCAAATGTACAGTTATTTCGAATTGTGTCTCAAAAATGAAAGGAAAATTGTTCTGACATATAGTGTTCTATTATGCATAGGTGTAACCATATAGACAGATACACTTAATGTGAAGCACACTATTGTCAAATAAGTATGTAACATATTACTTGACGTATTTATTAAAAGTCATTTGTATTGGAATGGTGTGCCCTGAGGCCAGAGTGTTTGGTTAGAATTTATTATACCACAATATATATATATATATATATATATATATATATATATATATATAATGCCTATTAATCATCATTGGTGGAGAAGAGCATATCTGTTGTCATTATCTTTATTATAATGTTTTAAATTGAAATAGAATTACAACAGTTTTCCCCTCCCCATTTCCTCCCTCCAGCCATTCTCAGGATCACTCCTCAAGTCTCTCCTGTGCCCTGCCACTTAAGTGGCTAGCCTTTGGTTTGGTTTCTGATATTATTTTGCTTGCTTTGTGTGTGTGTGTGTGTGTGTGTGTGTGTGTGTGTGTTTGTGTGGATATATGAGCTCAATATTCTGAGTTCATTTCTGTTGTTTGAGTGTATATGGTGTTAAGGCTTACCATTCTTCTCTAGAAAACCAATAAAAAATTGTAGAGGGCAAAAAATCCTTTTGCATATAGATAAGCTCTGAAGAAGTCAGAAAACTTAAACACGAGGGCATCTTTCAAACAAAAGAGATGTTTAATTTGTCCTCCTCCTGGAATTCTGGCATAGATGTACTTTGCACCTTGATGGTTCTTTTCTCTATATGAGCAATTCTCTACCACAACGCTCAGAATATTTTGTTTGTTTATCACATGCTTTCCCCCTAAAACCTTAAGTATTACTTCCAGGCCATAAAACTAATCATTATAAGTCATGTCAGTTGTACTTTACAACAGCCTAAGTGACTTCTGTGTTATCCTATGATTGGGCCAAATCCTTATTCCCAGAGGCATGGTCTTTACCTCAGTCAATTTCCCTAGATTTACCCCTTATCTTGAAGATTGTTTACAAGTCAGTAGAACCCATCTTATGGACAAAATGATGTGTACTTCCTAAAGACCTTCAATGTAAACTTTCCTAAGGATTTTCTGTACTCATGGGACTGAGTTTATTATCAGAAAAAAAATTCCAAAAATTGACTAAAATAATGGGCTTATGTTCAACACTCAAAGTTTGTTCCAGCACCAGTATCTAAGTTGGGCTGACTTGATATATATGAACATATTAGAACATATTATTATATATGTTAGAATATAGATAAGATCGTACAAATAATATATCGATAAGAATACATATTCTAATGCCCATGACCTCTCAAGCCTGGGCAAGCTAGAAAGGTTTCAGTATCTTGGATGAGGTCCCTCCTGTTGAGTTCATTTCTCCCTTTCCCTCAATATCCAGGAAATGCTAACAACCTCAATTTCACATAGGTGAATGGACTGAAAATGTGGTATTTATATGAAATTTTATTTTATTCAGTTGCAAAAGTAAAACAACCTCACCAAAAAAATATGGAATCATGAAATTTACAGGTAAATGGATTGTCTCAGAAACACTCGTTTTGAGTGAGATAACACAGACACAGAAAGACAAGTACTGCATGTCCTCTTTCATCTTGGTTTGTAGTTCTAGATTCTCAGATGTGAGTATTTAAGAGGGAATAATGCCAGAAAACAGGAAAGAACAAAGGAATTCTTGAGAAGGGAACATCAGGATCAACATAATATAAAGTGGAACACATTAAAAGGAGGAGAGAGTTGTAAGACTATAGGAGTTGAGGGACAAATAACAGCACAGTTATTTGATCAAACCCCAAGGAATTACATTATTTTATATTTAGTGAAAATTATACATAATAATTTGAGTAAGGCATCTAGGCTGATAATGCTTCCCACTAGAACCACAGACTAACAAAGCAACCAGCACTAGGCATGAGAAGCCTACACAGTCCAGCTGTATCACCTATGAACTAGGACAATGACCCACAGGGCAAGAGATCTGCAACGGTGAAATAAGAGTCTTTCACATGTCACTCACCTGTCAATGGTAACCAGCATCATTTTATTAGAATGAAAAAGAAAACTACATATGATAATGAATGCAATATCACAAGGCAAACATTCTGAGCTTTGGTGATTCATTCAGTCTTGGAAAGGGGACCATTGTATGATGTTTGTTAGATGAATAGGGTTTATTGACCTTTAGAAGTTACACAGGGCATTATGAGTTTCTCATTTTCATTCACCCAGTCATGTCTAGTAACTACTCAGTTACTAGAAGTCTGGTAGATAAATAACAGTGTTGAGAGCTGAGGTTATAAGGGAAGATAAAATGCATGAAAATTAACACTGAAACAAAAACAGGTATTAGGTTCTTTGGTAAAAATTACAAGAGATTTTAACCTAGTGTGAGACTGTCACATTTAAGCTAACACATCTATTCCTTCAGTCAATGCTACATATATTATCTTAGTTTATTGTGTACTATAGTGTGTGTGTGTGTGTGTGTGTGTGTGTGTGTGTGTATGCATGACATAGCACATATTCAAAGATAACCTGGTAGAGTTAGTTATCCCCTTTGACTAGGTGTGTTCTGGAGGTGGCACTCACGTCTTCAGGCTCAGCAGCAATGTCCTTACTCTCTAAGTCCCTTTAAAGTACCCGTACTACTGCAGATGCATCACTTCTGCTGCCACTACATTGCTTCAAGGAGCTGTCTCATTTCACAGGGTTGACGATGGAGTATCCTACCTAGTATCCCTATGCTAAGATCACCCTTACAATCTAGTCATTGCGTAACAGCCTCAACACACCTGCAAAGCCTAGAGTCTGTTTATGACAATTGCTACCCACCCTCTGCTACCTTCATTTCACTCAGAAGGTAGTCATATTCTACAATGTCCTGCAAGGTTGTCAGTGGGTAGCAGTCGCTCCCTGAGGAGCTCTGTGGTTCTCCCTTCCTTTTCCTTTGCTCTGGCTTCCCTGATATCTGCCTAATGCAGACATGGGAGGCATGGCCTTTCCTAGGGTTTTTCATGGTTGTTACTCTTTCTGTACTTGGGTAGGCTACCTCCAGATAAATGTGATTCACCAGCTCATGGGCTTTGGGAGTTTTCTCAAATGTCAAGTTTAAGATTTGTAGTTTAATCACACTATCAAAGAGCCAGCTGAGCTACTCCAATACTGGATTTCTTCTTACCCTCAACTACTGCTGCCCATAATAGCTGTCACAACTGATATATTTAATTATTGCAAATCACCCTTTGGGAAATGTGAATCCCTCACGTATGTCTTGAACAGAAATGAGTACCTAGTAGGGTTCTCCTAAGTGGTTTCTAAGGAATAGATCTTTATCTGAGAAGCTTTAGTGAAGTGAAAGGGAAGGCTAGCTGATGGAAGTACTCAGATAATGGAAGCAGCAACCTGCATATTCTAAGTGGGCAGAGGCATCATGATTTGAAAGACATAAAGGCATGCAGGTAGATGGACTATGTGGGTGCAGAAAATACTGTGGGCCAATGATAATTTTAACTTCTTTATATACTTTTACCAGGATAATTAAAATGAATTTTCACCCACCATACTTTAGACTTGTGATGGAAAATGGAAGGGTTAGATGATGACTAGGATATGGCTATATGTTAGAAGGTTTACTCACTGTACCTGTTCTTTTCCTTCTACACAATTTTAGAAGCTTATCTTCCTTTACATTTTGTATTAAATGTGTAGGCAAAGCACTTTTTTGATGCTTTAAGAAATTGTATTCTCTGTCCCTGGCTACGAGTTTCTTTTCCTGGCTGTCTCTATTAAGCAACCCAAGCAATTTCAATTTCGCTAATGGCTTCTCACGTGAGTGATGACAGCATCTCCTCTGTTTGGGGACCAGAATGTCAAGCCTGCCTGGAAATCATGGGCTATCCACTGTCAACCTCAATATGAAATGGAAAGTTTACTCTCAAAAAGTACACATGGTGAAAGAAAACATTCTTTTATTTAATTTTGAGAATGAGTCATAACACGAATACATTCCTACAAGTGAGGAGTCAACTGGAATGGGTGAGTAAGCAGAAAAATAAATATATAAATTTGCTCATAAATCCAGTATATGTTGCTAGAAGAGATTGTGCACGGAGAGAAGTCAAGTTTATAGCCTTGTTGGCAATGGCTATCTTGGTTCTATCATTGCCACTTCAGTCATTTCTGCATGAATCGGCAAATTCTCTCTGACTTGAATATTTTGCAATCTAGCTGAAAACTGTTAAGAATGGTGTGGTGGTGGTGGTGGTGGTGGTGGTGGTGGTGTGTGTGTGTGTGTGTGTGTGTGTGTGTGTGTGTGTGTGTATTTGTCTTCACTCTCTGGGAACTTTTTCAGTACAACTGCTGCTAGCAAAAGAAAGCTGTTCTAGGAGAAGACTAGATCATGAGGGTTAGATTGGGGTATGTGGTACTGGAGGGGAAAAAATGAACTTATGTTCCATATACCTAATCTTTAGTCTGTGGAGCACTCTATTTTCTTTCTGACAGATCAGTATGATAAAGGAGTAAGGACTGGACACAGACATAGTCTTAGAACATATGGTGTAAGAAATCTGCACACCATGAAGTAGGGCTTTCAGCTGTGAAATTTGTAATCTTGTAAATAAAGCCTGTCTGTTGTGCTTTGAATAGGAATACCCCTATTCAATAGGGAATCCCTCCTAGGAAGACCTCATAGGCTCACATACTTGGATGCACGGTCATTAGGGTGTGGCACTACTAGACAAGGCTTAGGAAGTGTGATCGTTTTGGAAAAGATATGGACTCATTGGAAGAAGTACATCACTGGGAATGTGCGTTGTGGTTTCAAATGTTCAAACTACCTCTACAGGACAGTGTCTGCCTGACCTGCGAGTCTTCTCTCATTGAAGAAAATTGACTAAATAAACCTCTGAAGCTGTAAGCCAGTCACAATTACAGTTTCCTTTATAACAGTTGCCATGGTCATGGTGTCTCTTTACAGCAATAAAATACTGACTAAGACACAGTACTTTAAGGCACAGTTTTTAATAGATTTGCTTGGAATGAACTTTAGTACTTGGAAGTAAAAAGTAGATGTAAGGAACAGGGCTTGTTCAAGAAGCATTTAAATTAAACATTACAGAAATTAAGGAAAAGTCAATCACTAAATTTGAATGTTGTGTTAAATTTATGCTTATTTTATATGCCCTTTAGTTGAAGGAACTCAGACAATAGGAAGTGGTATAAACCAGCATGGGAATGCCTCATAAACTGTTCCAATCTGTAGTAAGGTTTTTATATTCTTTTTATCTAACAAATTATAAAAATAGTCTCTAAAAGTGCTTAATGTAGAGACACTGAAGCTTTGTGCATAAAGGTAAAAAAAATAGCAAGGAGAAAAATCAGAAAACCATGCTGATATGGCAAATAGGAGCAGGCTGTAGGGAGGACAGTCCTGATTGTGGCTGCTCGTGGCAATAGGTCAGAAGATAAAAAGCAGAAGTTCAGGCTAAGACATAGCGGTAAAACCTACTGACATGCCTACATGGTTGTCAACATTGAAAACTGTTAAATCAAAGTACTTGCAGATAGTTAAAAGGAAGTTTAGCATGCAGAAGGCATGGGGACAAGGGAGATGAAGCCTGCAACAGGAAGGTAGTTTCAGTTCAATTCCAATAAGACCAAAGAGTTCAAGGTCTCCCTAGACAGAAGAGTTGATTCAAGAGTGGACAACTTAGTGAATAAATCCCGATAATACAATTTTACTGAGATATTTTAACTGGAAGACTAGCTAAAATGGATTGTAATAGATCTCAATACAAATGATCATAGAACCCAAAATATAAAAAACATGGAGTAGAAAATAATCAAACTTTGAACTCATTCCAAATACATTAAAGAATAATGTGTGTGTGTGTGTGTGTGTGTGTGTGTGTGTGTGTGTGTGTGTGCTGATCTATAGTCAATGAACTCCATAGTAATGAAGGGGAGTTATGGAGAATTCAATGCTGCCTTCATAATGCTAAATTATAGCTGAGTATTAAAGAAAGTGTAGAGATTGTCCTCTCATGAGTCTGGTGGAAGACAATCATGGGTCATGAAGCTTCCACTAGAAAGCCATGGCAAAGTGACTTCCCATGGGTCACATAGAGTTACAAAGTTGATGTTTATGGCCAACTGGGTTTCTTCTAACACAAGTTTAGAAGTAGTAATTAGGACAAAGTTTAGAAATGTGTTTAGAGACATCATGGTGGTGTAAAGCTAAATCAGTCTCTTTATAAAAGGAACATAAGACAAAAGCAGCCTGAACAATGGGCCTCCAATGAGATGAAATGCACTTCAAGATTCCCAGTGGAGTCTTGGAACTATGCCTAGTCTGGGGCTCTGAATGTAGCATGTCTCTTACTATGCCACATACCTCTGCACTAATGTTGTTTGTACATTAGATTCAGTAAGAGATTTGGCAAGTATCCGGAGAAAATGAAGCAATAGCTATATGCTGTGATGAAAGATAAGAGTTCCTTTCTGTGTCTCTTTCTCTGTCTTCATGTCTCTCTGTCTCTTTCTCTGTGTTTCTCTTTCTCTCTTTCTCTCATATATTCTGTCTCTGAGTTTTATCTCAAAATACATTATTATGTTGTATTCATCTTAGTGGTAACACAATGTTACTGGTGGACTGTGGTTAACTGAAAGCCTATAGAACAAACCTGCAGGTGGGGAAAAGTGGGAGAAACAGAGTCTACAATAAATTAAGGAAAAGTACAATTTATCTGCAGAGAAAGCATATTTTAATATAAAAGGCTGATTATATAGTTATTACTTTAAAATTGCTATTTATATATATCTCTCTTTCTCTCTCTCTATGTATGTATGTATGTATGTATGTATGTATGTGTATATGTTTATGTGTGATGTAAGACTCATATGTGCAGGTTCTCCTGGTGGCCAGAAGAGAACATTAGATAACATGGAGATGGACTTATAGGTTGGTATTAGCTCTTACTTGGTAATAAACTCAGGTCATCCTCAAGAGCAGCAAGCACTCTAAAGTGCTGAACCGTGTCACCAACTTCTATATTAATGTTGTTGATAACCTAGTATGTTCAATATTTTGTTCATTATACTCCCATTCCCATAATTTCTTAGCAATTCCCTGACCTCTACTCCAGGATTCAAATCTAATATCTATAGATGACATAGAACGTGATGTTTGTCCTTCTAGGTCCTGATTATTCTACTCAAAATGATTATCCCAGCTCCATCCATTTATCTTTGAATTTTAGTTTTCTTAGTAGCTAAGTAATATTTTACTTTGAAAACATAACACATTTTCAATACCTATTCACCAGCTGATGGACATCTAGGTCTTTCGGCTTTCTATATAGTGTGAGTAGTGTAGCAGTGAGCATAGATGAGCAGGTATTCTGAGAACAGGATATGGAGTCCTTTGAAATTCTTTCCTGGAGTAGATCACATTTTAAAATGACTCTAGAAACTAACTAATAAAAAGCCCAATGCCAGAAACAGATCACTTCTTTTGGATGTTGGAAGTCCCATGGATTCCTAAACAGCACCAGATATTGCCATGCTATATAAGCTCTTGTGACAAAAAATAATCATAAATCATAAGCAGCTATGAAACCTGTGAGATACAACTCTGGATGACCTGGCTATATTGACCAACTAATGCAATACTGGCACTAATATTATATGGATGACCAGCCATTCTATAATTTAATTAATGTCCTATTCCATAAAATAAAACCAACTCTAGCATCATTATCAGGTCAAGAACCTATAGCTATACAAGTAAGAAGCCTGGGTTGGAGAGAGGGTTCAGCCGTTGAAGACTAGACTCATAACAAAAACTATGTCTTAGGCCCTAGCGGAATCCTTCTACTATTTTGTTAAATGATCATAGTATTACATTGACTCAAATGACTTATTTTTATACTTATATATCAATACATCTCCAAACCTTCATTAGAGATGGTTCTATTTGCAGTACATCTAGATTAACAACAAGACCCATAGCTGGACAAAATGTAGAGAATGAGAGTCTTCAGGATGCTCAGCCCTAAATGAAAACACTCTGCTTCTTCTTCCCAAAATACAGGGATCGTTGGGGAAGATGAAGTGGAAAGAGTTTGAGCTAGAGGAAGTGGATAGCTACACTGTCTTCTGGGACATAGCAGGACACCTTCACATATGCATTTACAATACTTGGAACAGCATGCCCAAAATCTATGCAAACTCAAGTTAAATCCCAGGGACTTGCCAATACAATAAAACCTGTAACAGGTAAGATATTGGCAATTGTTAGCTGCTGATAAAGAGGAGCATAACTGTAGTAAGATGATGTTCATGGGAGGAAAATCTCAAATACAAGAATATTTGGGAAGCAAACAGTCATGAAATGATAAAACAATAAACAAACAAACAAGTCATGAAGTTGACTGGGTATGTAAGGAAGGGTGGACATGAAAAGAGTTCAGGAAGAGGATAAATATGATGTTTTGTGAAATGCCCACAACACTAATAAAATATGATTTGCATTTAATATTAAAACTTTTAAATTTGGTTATTAAAATATTTTATTTAGTTATTTATTATTAATCATTTAGTTATTGTTGAGTGTAAAATTCATAAGAACTCTACATTTCAGTGATATGGGGGAAGAGAGAGAAGGCAAATGAATTCAGGAAAGGTAGACAAGCATGGATTACTAGATATGCATAACCCACTTTTCTTCAAAATTCTATAGATCAATAAATAAAGAATTACTTAGGAGAGTTTCATTGAGTTTGGCTACATTTTCTTTCCCCAGTGGGATTCTAATCTTTCCAGGTCTGAAGTTTATTGCTTCAGCCCCATTTGATTTATAAGAGCAAAAAGAAAAATCTTAACAGAATTTTTTTATAACTGGAGAAACATATTTATTCCATTTTCACATAACTCACAAATAGCTAGACAGATTTTACTTAAGCCTTCAGAAGAAATTCCATTTTAGACTAGACACTAATGTGGAAAACTTGAGGCCAAATGACTTAACTTTTTCAAGTCATATCTAGGAGAGAGAAGAGAGAGGGAGAGAAGGAGAAAAGGTGAGGAGAGGGAGAGAAGGAAGCAGAAGTAAAAGGAAGACAGAAAGAGGCAAAACTATTTGTAATTATTTTTCAGAATCATCTCACACACACAGACACACATACTCTTTGGCATTTTACTTCCTAGCTTGCATACTTGAAGTTAATGTGCAAAAATACATGTTTTAATTTCAATTGAGTTGTTGTATCTGGAAAAGCACACAGGTTAATATTTTGTCTGAGTCGCTCTGTTAAACCAAT
>JADRCD010185033.1:0-12289 GCA_019843815.1 Montemys delectorum | reverse complement strand
ATGAGTGTATTTGGATGCCAAAATTAATGAAGTAATGGAATTTTCAATTCAACAAAATGCCAAAAATATCCCTATCCATGATGAAGTTGCCTTTGTCCCAGGGATTTGAGGATGGGTTGGAATTCCAAAAGAAATGCATGTAATATAATAGACACAACAACAAAAGTCAATGCATGCAAAAAAATGGGCCTTTGAATATCAACATACACTCATCATAAAAACACTAAATAATTTGAAGCTAGAATAAACATACCTCAAAATAAGAAAGGTCACATGCAATAAACCTGTAGCCACCATACTACTTAGCAGAGGAAAACCAATTATTCCCACAAAAACAAAATGCAAAGCAAAACAAAACAAAGAAAAAACAAAACAAAAACCAACAAGGAGACCAGGATGGTCACTCTGTCTTCTGTTTTTAAAACTAGTTATTGAAGCCACTCTTTTTAGCTATAATCAAAGAATAAGAAATTGAATAAGGGGCAGGTAAAGCCCCAAAAACCCTTGCTCACCAGCAGAACCAAATTTGGCACCACTGTTGCCCAGATCCAGTGCTTTGAGACAGTCTACCACAACATCTACTTAATTTATGAGGTACTGCAGTATGTGGAGAAGCTGGTCCTGTAGAATACGTCATTACTGAACAGGGCAAGTCATCTGGTTGACTGTAGTGGGCAGAGTGGGGCAGGGGTCTTGGGTGTGTGTGTGGGAAGTGTGTGTGTGTGTGTGTGTGTGTGTGTGTGTGTGTGTGTGTGCGCGCGCGTGTGCACGCGCACGCCCGTGTGGTTGCTGAACTACTGAAATGTACAGAGTGTTTTTTAAAGATAAAGTTCTAGAGAGGGGATCAGCAGGATAAAACCGGCCTGAAGAGAAAAGTGGGAAAGCAGGAGGGGTTCTTTAACTTTAAGGAACTCAGTAGAGAGGAAGACAGAGAACCAGTATGGTAAGACATTCCAAAGCATTTAGTGGGGGCACACTAATCTTGACAGTAACCAACAACTGTATTTTGGAGTTTATGCTCCATAGTAGTTTACTATGTATAACTGTAATAAGACACCATTACTAAAGCATTTGTAAAATAAAAGCTTCATTTGGGAGCTTATGGTTCCAGAAGGATTAGTCTATCCTTATCATGGAGCATGACACAGCAATAGGTAGGCAGACATGGGGCTAGATGAAAAGCAGAGAGATCTAAATCAAAATGACTTGGAGTCTTTTGAAATCTTAAAACCTGCGTCCAGTGAGGTCATTCTCCAGCAAAGGCCACCCCTCCTAGCCCTCCCAATTGGGGACCAAAATTTAAATGTTCAAGACTAAAGGGGGTACCTCATTCAAGCCATCATGGGACTACTCAACGGGATGGAAATCATCTCTAATATTTCTATCTCAGGCAGCTACTGGTGGGTAGTGAGATCATGGCTCTTAGAAGAGCACCTGCTACCACCTTCTTATTACCTTATTAAACTAGCATTATTCTAAACTGAATTCTAAACATTTATTCTATGTTCACATATAAGTGTAGTTCTCACTCTGCATCAAGGAAACACTTTTGTAGAAGAATGAGAGGGGACAATTGTAGAAAATTACAACTAGTCAAAATTCAGAGTACAAGTGATTGGGGATGCCTAGGCTAAGCAGATGCACCTATAACAAAACTCCAGCACTTAAGGGTAAGGAGCTATCTCAGAAGAAAGAACAAAAAGATCATAAAAGCCAGAGAACCAGGAAATGTGTTGTGAAATTGTGTCTCCTAAAAAAGACAGGGAGACAACCGCTATGATAACTCAACTCTATGACTTGTCTAAACAAGACTCGACTGAGTAAGTACAAGCTAATATGGAAGGAGGACATCTCATGACGACCTACCCATACACAAAGAACTGTAAGCAAGTAAGTAATCCTGATGGTGAAAATAGGGTTCAGGGGGAGGGGAGCAGTCTTTCCTGGGGATCAGCCCCCTAATTGGTTATCCCATACCAAATGGTTACCCCTGAAATTATACACATGAAAGTAACACTAAATAGACTGATCAAATTGTATTCATGTATGTATGTGTGTTTGTGTGTGTGTGTGCTCGCATGTGTGTGAGAGAGAGACAGAGAGACAGAGTTAGAGACAGAAACAGAGACAGACAGAGAGAGAGAGAGAGAGAGAGAGAGAGAGAGAGAGAGAGAGAGATTAGCACAATTGACCACTCAACAATAAAATGGTTAATATTACTAGTCAATAGGAAAGTGAATTAAGACTGTAAGATTCATAAAGAAAATATGTATTAACAAATGCTGATGAGGATCCAGGGAAAAATGAAACCCTTGTATATCAATAGTGGGATTGTAACTTAACCTACCTACTACTGAAGTTGATATGGAATTTTCTTAAAAGTAAGACTAGAACTACAAAATGACCCACTTATTCTGCTCCTGGGGTTATATTAGAAAGTTTCTTAGCATATTACAGAGTTAATTAAATATTCATGTACTGCAATGCTCTTCACAATAGCCAAGGAATGAAAGCTATCTAGCATCTATCTCTTTGCTTCTCTGTCCATCATCTAAGTGGCCTGTGCCTGGTGCTGGCTCCACTTCCTAAGGCTCTCCTGCTGTCTCACCTGAGAACCCATCTTGGCCTCCATTGGCTGACACTCTTGCTTCACCTTTGTATGTCTCTGGGTTTTCTCTTCCAATTACAACAAATGTAAAATGTGAAGTTTTCCTTTCTAAACAATAGCCTCACTAAAAATATTAATGTTTATATTGTTCTGTGTTCAAACAGGGTCACCTTCTAACCTCTTCATGACTTGTTCTTTGTGGCAATGAAGTTACAAATTACCACATGAATTCAATGGGCATAGTTTGATAATATAGAGCTAAATAAATGCTGATTATCATAATAGAAATTATGTACACTAGACCTACAGATTCTCGTGGCTTTCTGTTTTATGCTTTTTGTCAAAATTAATCAGGAAATGTATTCTATTGAAAACCTTTAGAGTCAAGAACATCACTTGTTAATTACTAGACTATGTTATGTAACATAACAAACTCTATTTAATCTTGGGGGCTTATCAGGAGCTAAAATGAATCACAGTTATAGTGTTCTTGACTATCCTTTATAATGTTCTCCTTTCAATTACTATGACTGAGAAAATTCAATTTATTAATAATGGAATAATGGAATATTCAAGTAATTAATAATGGAATTTTCTTTCTAAAATAAATATAACTTAGGGCAATGTTTGTCAAACTAAGGTAAATCAAAGAAAATATGAACATATTTTAAAATATTTTTCTTTAAGAATTTGAAAGAAAAAAGATCACTGAATAAAATTACATAATATATGTGGTGCTATAATATATGGATGTATGCAATGTGAGACAAAATTTAAATGAATTTTTGGCCAATGATGAAAATTCATAGCTCCATTGATCACATTTGTAATATAAAGATGCTTATAATATCTTGACACAGTGATGGAGATCTCAGAATTGTTTTATGAGGCTACTTGCCCAATGCAATGGCAGAACATTTATCTTCCCACAGTAAAATAAATCACGTTATAGTTACTTTTTTTGTAGAGTGAGAAATTTGAACCTCATTTCATATGTAATTAACAATTTAAAGGCAATCATTAAATATTACATTGTTTTTAATAAAAATATCTCCAATTATTTAAATTTGCTTGTGAAATTTATCTGTGCTCTTTTTGTATTTTCCTTAAAAGAACATATTTTAATTGCATAATGATCATTTATATGCTATCTTGATAGCCCGAAGGACACAGGAATAACTGTTTTCAAACCATTGGGTTTTCTCTAGGCTTTGCAATTAATAATAACATGTGAAATCTAGGGGAAGCTTTAATATATCTTCATTCTTTTCATTTTTCTTCACAGATGGGTCTCATTTATCTGTATTTAAAATATGTTATTTTGACTGAATTTTATACAACTGAGTTACTTCATTAAATATGAGGTGAATAAGATCCTAAAATCTCTGTTACAATACCCATTTTGAGGAACACTCTCTGTAGAGTGTAGAGTATATTAAAGTTTACTTGGTGTCATTAAGTCATGTGATTGTTTTGCGTGTACTTAGAGTAACTCTAATTCTTAGAACAGAGCTTGTAAGTGTTATAGAAAAAAATCAACAACATAAAAATCTAAAACCAAAAAACAATAAAAAAACACCACCACCAAGAATAACAAACAGCAAAAAAAGCAAAACCATTCTCTATGAGGGATGCAGTTCTATTTGTCACAATATTATTTTTCTGTCATGTAATATACACATTATGTATACATATGAATCAAACGTCCAAACACTGGTAGGGATCCATATAATGCTGAATCATGTATGCTACACCTGATTATGCCATAAAACCAAATCATAACACTGTTCATGCCAAAGAAGGTTTTCTGTTACATAAAGAAATTCACCTCTATCCACCAAAGGGTTTCTATCATCAGCAATGAGTCTATCTGGGTTTGAATTTCATGTGAATGGATCCTACACCAAATGCATCTCTGTGATGTTCTTTCACTCAAATCCTTTTGATCCTAATGGATGAAACTACACTTTTTATTCTTGTTGCTTTAGTATTACACAGAACAACAAACTAAAGGCTTCTTATCTTTCTTTCAGTGGAGACATTCTTGGACGATTTCCAATAGGTTGACCATAGTCATGTGAGTAAGCATATCCATGCACAGGTGGGGAGCAGCAACAACTGGAACATAGACTGTAAATGTGTTCATCAAGAGTGGATACTGTCTTTTTACCAAGCAACTTACTAGGTTCAGCTCACAAGATCTATTCTGTGGTTGTGGGTAGCATTTTCCTGAGCACTAAGGAAACTGAGAAGCTGTATGCTGATTGTGGAATTTGATACTTATTTAACAAAGTACTGATACAAAAAATTTTCACTGGAGTTCAATTTGTTTCATTTATTGATTTGGAGGAACTCTTTATATATTTTGAAGATAATTCCTTTGCTGAATATGAATGTAGTGAGTCATCATTACTAACAAATAATATGTTTGAACATTTGCCTACTAAAAGTTTACTTTTAATTAAAGTATCCAACAATAATAGTACTTTTGTAAGCATTTACATTTGTGCATATTGGTAAGAATGTTGATACTATATTTTGGCACAGGTTTGTAGATAAGATTAAACAAGTAGCCCCATACAGACATGAACAGAGAATAGATAGGTCAAGGAGTCATGAAGCATAGCATGAGCAGCTATGGATTTAGTTTGCTTTTCAGTAGCTGTAACGAAATGATTCCTCAGAAGGAAATGGGGAGAGGACAAGAAAGGGTTGATTTTACTTTATCTTCTGTCATTGAAAGGAGTCAGAGCAGGAATTGGAGCAGACACCATGAAGAAGATCTGTTGGAGAGACCACAACCGGAGCAATGCTCAGCTTTCTTCCACTGCCCCAGTCACCAGCCCATGGATGTCACATCCCACATTTGGCCAGGCCCTTCCACGTCATTCTTCCCAGGTGACTCAAGGTGGTAACAAGTTGATAATGAAAAGTAACCAGCACAGAGCCAAACTGAAAAGATAGGAACCAAGTTATAACACTGCTCTGAGAATGGGCCTCTACACAGTCACATAAAATACAAATACGAGTGATCCTTAAAATTAAGATTATAAATATTGCACAGACACACACACAGAGACATACAAGCTATGCTTTTGTAATGGCTTCCAAGAGCAAAAGCAAGTTGATGTGAAAAAGCTAATCACACATTCAGATTCAGTCTCAAAACCAGCCCTGAAGTTTCAACCTCTTAATGGGATTTTTTTATAAGATTTTTTTTCTGTTGTTGTGGAGGCAAGATTCCATTGCACAACCTAGACTGCCTTTGTACTACTGTGCCTCTCAATTTGCCATTGTACTCATAACAATCCTCCTGCCTTAATTTCCTGAGTGCTAGATTACTTAGAGCCAGATAAGATCATGGACTTTTGTAAAGGATCTTCTGATTGATAGAACTTTTAATAGCTTAGGACATTACACACATACAACACACACACACACACACACACACACACACAAATATACACTTCTTTTGTGACAAATTTGAAAAAATTCTTTGCCTATAAAAATAAATGCTGCTGCATGGCAATTTATTTAACTCAATAATTTGGTGATATTATCAGAGATTTCAGTTTCTTTCAATTTTTTCTTAGTTGACTTTAGATAACTCTCCCATGGTTAAATATGGCTCTACCACTGTAGGCATGAAACTCTGATTAAGTTACCTAGATGATTGGTGGTGAGCTCCCCACTCCAGCTCTCTTTTGGCAAGAAGCCAAACTTTAAAGATCCTTAGAAGAGTCTATTCCTTTCTCTGTCAAATGACACTAAGTTGACACCATCTTTTTCCTAAATTCATATTTTATATCCATAATGTAAGTTCTTAGTAAGTTCACCTAACTCATTTGAAGTCATTCGTCCTCTTCAGTAATATTGGCCAGATAGTTTACAGATCTCTCTGAACTACAGAGCTGTTACACTTTGTAGAATACATTCTATTTCCAGGTCATATTTCTAATTGATGTTTGAGCTGAATGGTAAATATTTGAATAAAGATTAATTATGCATATGGATGAAGTAGTCTTATTACCTCTGGTTAATATGAAAATTTAATAATTTTAGTTAATACATAGTAATGTGTCAAAAGGCTCAATATAGTTCTACTAAGAGCATTTTTGTAGAATTGAACAGAACAGAGATACTGAGTACTATAGCACATCTAGACTTAGAAGCTTCATTTGATAATGAACTGTAGCAATGATATTAAGTTTATAGATACATTAAAGTTAGTTTCTAAGAATTGTCAACTTAGGCCAGATCCAGTGGCAAGAGTTTTGGAGTTGAAGTTCTGAGAAGATTGTTTGATGACGAGGTTTTAATTTTTTTTTTAATGTTCTTAGTATATAGACAAGAATGACTTCCAAGTCTCTATCCTATAGAACAGAAATGTTTCCAGGACTCAATCCTATAGACCAGAATGACCTTCAAGTCTCAATCCTATAGAACGGAATGGTTTCCATGTTTTAATTCTCTTTATTAACCTCAGTGGCACAAGTTTATAGGTCTGTACCACTGTGTCAGGTTCAATCCTAGAGTGTAAATCCAGCCGAAGCCATATATTAATTCCCAATATTGAAAAGAAAAATATATCCCCCCATGATTTGTGATGGACATTACCTATTGATGTATTAGAACGGCAAGTCACATCAGAACATACCACACACTAGGCCCAAACAGTTCCATGTGTAAAACGTTTAATTGAGAGGGGGGGGGGGGGCAGTAGCGCGGAAAGAGAGGAGGGAGAGGGAGAGAGAGATGGAGGAATGTTCCCTGTATATACATGGGTTTTGATGTAATTGCCGCAGGTAAAGGTGGGAGGTGAGTCCAATGGATTCTGGGAATATGGTGGCTGTTGCCCTGGCAACAGGTTTATGGACTCACACATGCATTGCCACAGACTTTGGATGCTCTGCTGCTAACACCTATATCTTCTAAGTAGATATCTAGTCACCTTAAAGTTTTTCATATATGGTGTGAAACAGGTTGGGTCAGTATATGGATGTTCAATTTTCCAGCACAATATACTGAAAGGTCTATCTGTGAGGTCAATCTTGTCAACTTGATTGTGTGTGATATAAACTAAGAGACAAGCCTCTAGGAATTTTCCTGATCAAGTTAACTGAAGTAAAGAAAAAGAAAACTATTCTAAAGATGTATGGTATCTTCCAGTGGTAGCTGAGATAAATATAGGCAAAAGAGAAAGCTTTGCTCTCACTTTCTTACCTTTACATCTTGCTGGTGACTTAACTCACTGTTTACAAGTCCATCTACACAGTTGTTTCTGTTGTTACTATTGCTGGCATTTCTACGTCTCTTTCCTGATACCAGAAACCTGTGTAAGGATATTGGCTGTTACTTTGACAGAATCTGTAATCACGTGGAAGACTGGCCTCTGTGTCTGCCTGTGAGGGATTATCTTGATTTTATTAACCAAAGTTGGAAGATCTACACAAGGTAGGTAGCTTTGATTTGGGTGGGATCCTGGACTCTGTAACCTGGTAAGCAACAAGGACCTGAGCAGTAACATTTACTGCTCTCTGCTCCCGATGGTAAATTTGATGTCTGCTGTCTTGTCCTTATACTAAATGTGATGAATACTGCTGTCTGGTCCTGATGGTGGATGTGATGTCTCATGTCTAAGTCCTGATGGTGGTTGTAATGTCTGATGTTTGGTTTTGATGGTGGGTGTTATATGGCCAGCTGCTTCAAGCTCCTGTGTCCTTGACTTCACCAGTGTGATGGGCTGCACCTTCACACTGTAAGCCAGAACAAATGACTTTCTTGAGTTTCTTTTGTCAGAATATTTATCACCAAGAAGGAAAAGAAGCTAAGACACCATTAATTTTCAATGATGGTCAATATTTACAAATTCCAGTAACCTGGTAACCGTGTGAATGTGGGACTGGCTTTGGACTGTACTTACTATACATGTTTGTCCATATCCATCATGATACCTGGGGTCTTGCTTTATAATTTCTTCCTGGATTTCTGAGCCCTTGCCCCCAGGTTTGCTCTTCTATCCTCTTGCTTCTCCATCATATTCTAGTTATCTATGAATACTAATGGACTAGTGATGATTTTTTACCTTTTATTTCTATACAACTTGCAGATTTTTTTATTTTATTAGATACTTTCTTTATTTACATGTCATATGATTTCTCCTTTCCCAGTTTCCCCTCCAAAAAACCAAAAACAAAAAACAAAACCAAAAAACAACAACAAGAACAAACCCCTGTTCCCTCTCCCGTCCCCCTGCTCGCCACCCCACCCTCTCCTGCTTACTGGCCCTGGCATTCCCCTATACTGGGGCATAGAACCTTTACAGGGCCAAGGACCTCTCCTCCCATTAATGACCAACTCGGCCATCCTCTACTATTCATATGCTACTGGAGCAATCAGTCCCACTATGTGTACTCTTTGGTTGGTGGTTTAGTCCCTGGGAGCTCTGAGGGTACTAGTTAGCTTATATTGTTGTTTACCCTAAGGGGCTGCAAATACTTCAGCTCCTTGGGTCCTTTCTCTAGCTCCTTCATTGGCGAAACTTACTCAGTCCAATGGATAGCTGTGAGTCTCTACTTCTGTATTAGTCAGGTACTGTCAGAGCCTCTCAGGAGACAGCTATATCAGGCTGGAGTGGTTATTAGCCCAGAAATTTGAAATACAGGAAATACAATCCACAAACCACAAGAAAATCAAGAAGAAGGAATGTGGACACTTAATTCCTTCTTAAAAGGGGGAACAAAATATCCATGGAAGGAGTTGCAGAGACTAACTATGGAGCAGAGACTGAAGGAAGAACTTTCAGATTTTTAAAGGATTTTAAAATTAAAATGTACTGTACTGAAACTGGGCATGCTACACAGTGATGGAGTTTATGCTTAGCTGAAGATCATGGGCTCTATCTTCAGTGCCACAAAAAAACCAAACCAAACCAAACAAAAACAAAAAAACAAAAAACAAAAACAAAAAAAGCACAAGAGCTCTCACTGAATGATAATTGCAACTCAACCATCTCTATAGCTGTTTTGGGGGGCAACTTCATATTTGTATAATATGAAGAGTATCTGGGTTTTGTATTTATCATACACCTATTCTTTTGGCTTTAATTTTTTGTATTTTGGTTTACAATGTTATTAAATGGGTTTCTATGTATCTCTTTAGAGTCATTCTTGGGTACTTCATATTTTCTACCTTCATTCAATAATATTTTGTAACTTCTACCTACCTTCTGTGTGATGCTGCTGAATTAAAATGAACTTATTTTGCAGTAAAAAGTATTGTCCTGGACTCACAATGCTAACTTTTCAACTTTTCCATTTCCAGGACTTTTCGATTCCTTTGGACACCATCACCTCACTTATAACTATTTTACTTATCAATCCCTGTACTCTAGTGGATCAATCCCTGTCCTGTATCATTCCCTGTACTGTAGTGTAGTATACTGTGTTACTTCCATGATGAGAATGGCTGCCATTGCGTGGGTCACAGAAATAGTAGTCACCAGTTCACCATAAAGCCTGGGTGGAAAGTGGCTGTGGGTCTAGTTACCAGAGTACTGCAAGTGATTTCTGGTTCAGGTAGCCTGAACTTTACACATCGCATCTTTGTTGTATTGTGTCATCTAATTTTCTTGGATCTAAAATACAATTATAGGCAATATTAGTTTTCTATTGTTGCTCACGGAAGGTCAGGGCCTTTAATATTTGTTTCTCGGCATTTCTGAGAAAGATGATTCCCCTTTCAGGGACTTTATGTTGATTTTCATCTCTTTATGCCATGCCAACCCAGGAAAAAAAAGGATAAATAAAAATAAGCCAGATGCTTATGTCCTGCTGTCAGCACAGGTATGTGAAACCTCTGCTGCATTCTGTGTCTCTGCAGCCTGTGCAGGACCCTTGGCACATACCCAAAGCTCAGGATCAACACAGCACCCCTGGGGAATGAGCAGTCCAGAAGCCATTTCATTGTGCTGTCTGGCTCAGCTGCTCTGGTCTCCAGAGAATGAGCTGTCCAGGCCTGATTGCTCCACTATTCTCTACTGGTTTCAAGCCAATGATCTCTTCATGCTATCAGACTTTTCCTGTTTTTAGCTGTAAAAATTCTATTCTACAGCTAACTGCTGTCTTCCACAGAGATGGGGGAAATGTCTTACTTAAATAAGGTTACTTCAGACACTACAATAAGCTGTCAAATAGCTTAGAGACAGTATCTCTAAGATCTTATAACACATCTATAGCAATCATCATACTAATCACATTTCCAATATTTAATTGATTTACGTACATTCAGTATGATTATAGAGGTACATATAATGTGCAAATAAAGGAAATTGGAGAATGAGTATGGTCTATGTATGCTATATATTACTCACTTTTTTATGTAATTTCTATTCCCCTTTTCTTGTCTCAGCCCTATTAAGTACAAGATCTAAGTATAGAATATACTGTTTTTATTTCTCTATAGTTATATACTATATAAAATGCACACACTTCCAAAATTTACTAAATGAATCTTATAAATCTTCTGTTGGCCACAACAATAGAATCAGGACGAGATACTGAAAATAATCACAGATCTTTCATGTACTTCTAGGCTTGTATCTTAGCTATTTGTGAAAGAATGGAAGCAGTAATTAGGGATCTCAGGAGATACTGACACTGCTTTCCTTCCTTGGAGGCTTTGAGTACTTACTGAGGACAGCCCAGCTGTGGGAACCAACACCTAGGGTGCCAGAAACAATGATTTCTTGGAGAAAGGAGACTGAAGAAATCACTTTGAAGAAAACAAAATGTACTAGCCATCAATATTTGAACTATTCAAGCATTTTGAAAGTAATTATTTATAAATAAACAAATGGATCTGTGCTGCCAGCTCTGAAATATCAAAAAAGGAAGAAAAATGTGACGGATTAATAACAGCAACCACCATTAAAGTGCATTCAGTATTACATTATAATGATAAGGGAAAGTGTAGTATCAGGAATATAGTTTCCTTGTGCATACAAATTAACACACTTCTGCTAATTAAAAAGAAAAGAAATAAATACCAGATATGACAGCTTAAAATTAATCTTGGTTTTCTCTGTCCCAGGATCAGGCCTACTGCATCCACTCCTCAGTCTTGAAAGTGTACATTTCCTTTAAATTTGCCTCCACTCATTCCAAAGGAGCTCCTCACATCTATCTGAAAACTGCTGTCCTACATAAAACAAACACTTGGAAAACTGACTAAATAAATTTGTCTCATCAATCTTCACTGAACCACCCAGAGACACTAACAATAAGAGTCCCAGTCTGACTCCACTAATCCCTAACTGCAGTTTCCAAACAAGTGCCTTCTCAAGGGATTATCAACATAGTAGACAAGGTCTCTGGGACCTCAGCTGCCACCATTGGGGTCATCAGTACAGGGCATGGTGTTAAAACTGTGTTTAGGAGCCACGCCATTGTTAATGCCAGATACAGTATCCTAAAACAACAGATCTACATGATTATGGGCTTTGCCCTCTGAGACATGTTTCTTTCATTGAATAGTGGCTCTTCTCAACCTCTTCATCATGTAAATTTACATCTTTATCTACCATAGTCTTTTCTCTTGTGTCTCCTCTGCCTGTGTGATCTTTTGTTTGATCCCCTGAAGGAAGAGGTTGGCTAAGAGTTTGACAACAAGAAGATACATACT
>JADRCD010185030.1:0-42214 GCA_019843815.1 Montemys delectorum | reverse complement strand
TCCTCCTCCTCCTCCTCCTCCTCCTCCTCCTCCTCCTCCTCCTTCTCCTTTTCTTCTTCTTTTCTTCTTGTTAACTTTTCCTGTCTCTTTAATAGGTGTATTAGATTGGAGGGGAACCCTAACCTTTCGGACTAGCTAGACTGCTAGGTATACAAAGGAGAAGTTATGAAGTACCAGCCACAGCTTCCTGACAAAATATAGAAGCAATTAATCTCTATAATAGAACCCATGTTTTTTTCTTTATCTTCTTTATGAAGGTATGTTTGCTCTCCCTATTTTTCTTGCTACTTTTATAAAGTATGTTTTTGGGGGTGGATTTTATAACTTAGCTCTTAGATCATGGTATATAAACTAGGCTTTGAACTAATAGAGTAACAAACATCACGGAGAATACTGCTTGAGGCATCATTCCTCAAAAAAGTGTGCGTGTGTGTGTGTGTGTGTGTGTGTGTGTGTGTGTGTGTTTTACTGGACATCAAATCTAGGACCTTGCACATGCTAATCAGGAGCTGTACCACTATGCTAAATCCCCAGCCCTAGAAAATATGTCTATAAGTGAGAGGTTGTATTATCTCAAAGGGAGGATGATGATGGTAGTATTCTGCTATTTAGAAGGATAGCTCAAAGCATGCATACAAATGTGGTATTTCTGTGGACAATAGATTCAAAGTTACAGTCCATGCTGAAATTCCTTTCAGTATACATTTTTAGTGTTACTACATCCCCTAACTTCCTCTGAAGGCAGACTTATAAGAAGATGCGATTTGGGGTATGGAGAGAGGGTTCAACCATCAAAGCCTAGGCTCACAACCTAAGCATTAAGAGGATGCAATTTGCATTCCACTAATGAAATACAGGTTCTAGATTTTTCTGCAGCACTGTTTTTGTGTCCAGTCACTTGCTCTGTAGGTGTCATGAGGGCTTGTTGCGTGCAGAACAGTAATAGCAATGTGACTATCCAGCTGAATATTGGTTAACTTGACAGAATCTAAAATCACCAAGGCGAGAAACCTCTGAGCAGGTCTGTGTGAATGTTTCTAGACTGAACTGAGGTGGAAAGACCTACCCTAAATGTGTGCATCATGATTCCATCAGTTGGATTCTCCATTGTATGAAGAGGAGAAAAGTAACAAAAACAGAATGCTTGCACTGCATGCACTGCAGTCATTCTTTGCCCTGGGCAAAAATCTAGCTAAACATCCATCACCTGTCTTAGTCCCACAGGTTCACTGAAGGTTTAAAACCATAACTAAGTTATTAGTGAAGTTTTGTATAGATAAACTTAGTCAATATTGAATCCTCTGTCTTAGCACCTACAATAAATCGTTAGTCCCCTTTTTATGATAGTTAATTGTTTTACAACCACTTGGAATGTGCTCTGAGTAGGAGAAAGTCTGGTTACCATCTAAGAGCAATTAACTGGTGACACTTGGGAGACTAGCAGAGTTCTCATTTGCAGTTTTGACTATCAGAAAAGGACCTAACAGCAGTGCCACTATAAATGAGCTTAGTAATCACTGATATAATTTTAGTAATCTTATAGGATCATCATAAATTCCTAAGCCATCTATCTATATAGCATCACTATAAGACAGTACATCTTCGTGGCTCTGCAGAGATCTGCTCCAAAGGGGTGTGCTATTACTTAGTGATTATTATATATGTATAATAATAACAGGAAAAGCACATTAATGGCAGGAATCTTTCCTAAAATGAATCCCTTACAGCTTTGCTTAATAAGGGTGAACTTGTCGCAGATTATATAATAATCTGAAGCAGGCCATTTCAGGGTGCTCACCTGCTAGTTATTAGCTTGTCCCATTGTGGCTCCTGACAATTCTTATACAGATAGCTCTGACTACAGATGATTTTGTAGATATCTACTCTTTTCTTACTACACTTTCTCCTGTTAAGTTAACATTAGATAGAACCTTGATTAATAAACTAAAAGTTCTCATAAAAGTTGATAAACTAAAAGTTCTAAAAAAAAAAAAACAAAAAAACAAAAACCCTATACTTTTCCATTTTAAAAAGGCTAAACCAAGCTTAGTAGTGAAGGTCTATGTCACAGATAAATAAGGAGGCCAAGGTAGAAGGATCAGATCAAAGTATGGAGTAAGTTCAAGGCCAGCCTTGAAGTGAGACCAGGTCAAAACGTGAAAAGGGGAAGATAAAGTCACGTGTTTTAAGTATGACAACCTAAGTTTGATCCCTGAGATCTATACTGTGAGAGGAGAGACAACTTCTGAGGTTGTGCTCAGACCTCTATAAATACTTTGTAGCAGGTATACACACACACACACACACACACACACACACACACACACACACAAACACACCTGAGATAGGTCAGTGATAGCACTTGTCCAGCATGCATGAAGACCTAGGTTTAAGCATCCCACTGGGAAACAATCCAGTAAGTAAGATTGTTGGCTTACTATTCTTAATATGACCATACATGCTTCAAAATGTGGGCAGACAAGTTATTCTATTTCTCAAAGAAAAGTAACCTTTCCTATCTAAGGCTGAACATACTCGTTGTGCAAAAGTGACCACTGCACAGATGTGTGAGGGAGTGAGTATAAGTGGCAGAGCACTGTCTAGCAAGTGCAAGATTTTGGGTTCAATTCCCAGTGCCACTGAGAGAAAGGGAGAGGTGGGGGAAGGGAGAGAGACACCATGTCTATAACATCTCCTCTAAAGGAAAGCATTTAGTTGAGGCTACCTTTAAGGTTCGAAGGTTTAGTCCATTGTCATCAGGCAGGGAGCACGGTGGCACATAGGCAGACATGGTGCTGGAGAAAAGGCTGAGCATTCTACATCGAGCTCCTCAGGCCACAGGAAGAAACAGTGTGCTACTGGCTTGAGCTTCTGAAATCTCAAAGCCCACCCCTAGGGACACACTTCCTCCAACAGGCCTCACACACACCAATAAGGCCTCACCTCCTTACCCTGCCACTCCCTATGAGCCTATGGGGGGCAGGCATTTTTATTCAAACTACCACATCATTCCAGCAATCCCAGCACTTGGTAGGTTGAGACAGGATTTCTATGTTTGAGGCCCGCCTATGTGAAAGACTGGACAAGACACCATATTGAAACTTGATTTTTCAGCACAGTGTGCTAGCATATCCCTGTAATCTCAGTGATGAGAAAGCAGCAGCAGAGTGAGTTTGAGGCTAGTCCACACTATGTAGAAAAACACTGTCTCAAAAAAAAAAAAAACTACAAAAAAACCCCAAAGTTGGGATTTTCAATATTTTTATTTTTCAAACTTATTTTTAAAGTACATTAAAACATCAGAAATAAAAATTTGGCCTAAGGGTTAACATAAGAACACTTATTATAAAATGTTTTAGAGATACATACTTTGTATATAGCAGGCATCAAGAGAAAAAATTAATGTTTTTTGCACATTAATCATACTCAATTAAATTCTCATTACTTTGAGTTATAATTTTTAGCCCTTGTGAAGATAAAAGTTATATATGTCTATCTATATCAATATTGTGAGTATACTGTTATAGACAGACATATATAGCTTATGAAGAAACACGTTACATCTCTATATACAGATGGGAGGAGAGCCAAGAATCTAGCCCACTATGTATTTCATGAAAATCAAATCAATAATTTCTTTGATGAAGACAAAGAAACCAAACACTTCCTATGTATATGCTTTGTCTTCTTTATGCTATAATTTTTACTTATCAAAGATGGGCCCCATGTTGGTCAAGTAGTTTCAAACTCACTGGTCACACAAGAAAGCTAATATTAAAAAATTTATAGGTAGTAATTCTCCCTCAAAAGAGATGCATACATTTTTATGATGCATACTTTCAAATATTTTAAAGATTTAATTTTATTTTATGTGTACAGGTGTTTTGCCTGTATACATATCTATGTATCACTGTGTATCATGGTGGGTCACATGAGAATTGAACCTGGGTCCTTTGGAAGAACAAGTGCTCTTAACCTCTTAGCCATCTTCCAAGACCCAGAGATGTATACTTTTAAAGTGTAAATGACCTTGTTGTTGAATACAAACTTATTTGCTTTACTGGACTAAATACTAGGTTTGCAATTAAGACAAAGTTTAATGGTAATTTGCCAAAATTCTTTAAATAATTTTGGAATAGGATATCAGGTGTCTTAATTCTTTGTTGAAAAGAGCTCTATACTTTATCTGTCTCATGAGAGTATTAGTGAGAACCATGTTGTGTTTAATCTATAAAAACACAGTTGAAATAGGTAAGAGTGACTTCCAAAAAGAGTATCCAGCTACCAAAAATAAAGGAGAATGTATATGCTATTAAACTTTATAGCAGGAATAAAGAAAGAAAGAGAAAAGAGGAAGAGAAGGGAAGAAGTAGTCAGGCCAGATCTAGAAAGTGAATTTGAAAATCTTGTCCTCACACTTAAATCTCTGAAATAGACCTGACTAGGGTGCGTTAGAAGGCATTGTGGCTACAGGAGGCTAGGCCAGTTCTGGCTAAGGAGCTACTCCATCTCTCAGCTTCTCTTGTGATCCTGGAGTCTGGCAGAGCCTGGGAGAGGGCACTCTGAGCTGAGCACCTTATGATCCTTGAACTTCTGAGAATGGGGAATAATAGTTGGATAAAATAGTTTGTAAAGATATCCTATTTTGAGTCTCATAGTGTTTCAAAATTCTAGTAAGTTCACAGCCTAACTGCATGATGAAAATGTTTTTACATTAGGAGCTAGAGTACCTAATAAATTAGTTTCAGGAGTAAGAATAATATAGTTGTTCATTTCTAGTTTAAGGTTAATGAGAGAATATAAAACAATTAGTTTGGGGACTCAGGATGTAGTTCAGTGGTAAATTGGTTGCCTAATATGCATGACCCCTGGGTTCAAGCTCCAGCCCCATAAAAAAAGAATGAGAAAAAAAGCCTAAAAACCTCAATCTGAAAATATCAATAGATCTATTAATATTTCAGAAATTATTTTCCATAGCAATATTTAAATAAAAATGTTATTTCTGAATATCTGTGTGAATGCTGTCAGGTGATTAGCTACTAAACTGTCTTCATAAACAAGGAAAGCTCAAGCCAAACCTCCCAATTGCATCTCTATGAAGCTAATGTTGAAATCATGATCAAAATGTACCCTGTCTTCCACAGACAAACTGCTGAGGCTGACACACCCTGCTGCTCTCTCAGAATGGCGCCCCTACTGTAGTACAATCCTTTACTAGTATAGGATTCTGGAAGAAGCAAGGTTCTTCTATAACTACCCAAAAAACCTTTGTAAAGCTAGCTACTCAACTCACATAGAACAACGTTGTATAACAAAAGTGACAAGAATCATAGCTCTGTATTGTTAGGCTACTGTCTTATAAAGGAAGTGCCTAACAATGGGTGAGAATTTTAATGAGGTCAGAGGTGCAGGTAACACACTTCTATTTTCTGCTTTAACAGTAAGTTTTTTATTTAAATCACTTGCCACCAAAAAAGTACACTGTTTGCTGTTTCAGTACTTCAAAGACACAAATTCCATATTTTTATAAAAATAACACTTCAGAAAGATCATTTTTTTCAAACACCTTTTAAAAAATGTAGTAAAGTTATAGGAGTGGACAGAAACAAATGCAGAGTCCCACAACCAAACATTAGCTTGAGCTTGGGAAGTCTTGAGGAAGAGTTGGAGGAAGGATTGAGGAACCTGGAGGGAATAGGTACTCCTTCGGAATACCAACAGAGGCAACTAACCTGGACCCTTGAAAGCTCCCAGAGACTGAACCACCAACCAAAGAGTAGACATGAGCTGGACCTAGGCCCACCAGCACATTTGTAACAGCCTGGTCTTCATCTGGATCCCCCAACAAGTAGAGCGGTGGCTGTCCCTAACTTTGTTTCCTGTCTGTGAATCCTGCTCCCCTAATTGGGCTGCCATTGTTTGGCCTCAGTGGCAGAGGGTGTACCTAGTCCTGCAATGACTTGAGGTGCCAGGATGGGTTGGTTCCCCAGAAGGAACCTCCCCCTTTTCAGAAATGAAGGGGAGGAGGAATTGGGAGAGGGGCCATGTGAGGGGGTACTGGGAGGAGAGGTGGGGCTTCAATCGGGATGTAAAGTGAATAAATAAATTAATGGAAAAAAAGAAAATGTAGCCAGTACATATCTAAAGTCCCATAATGCTGACTTAACAGGTCATCAATAGGGTAGTTCCTAGCATCTTCTCAGCAGTTTAGTATAAACCTAGATCAGAGTAGAAACCGCAATAAACTTTTACATCAAATCTTAAAATGTCAAGAAACCATGAGGCCAACCCAGATACTAGTATCTTAGACAAAAGAAAATCTAATTGTCAAGTCTTCAGTTGACTCCAGGTTTTGCTTTACTGTGGGCCTCATTTTAAAGGCTTGTTCAGTCAGAAGAGAAAAGCGTTCCCTCCAGATTCTCCAGCCATGTTAAACAGAGGGGATGGGAATCTGTTTTGCTGATGTGCTGTCATATTCCTGCATCAAATCGTTGGTGGTGTAATAGTGCATGGCAATGTAGGAACTGGCAAACCCAAAAGAGTTCACTGGCTGCAAGTTGGCCGGACTGCTCTCCTGCTGGGAAGGGCTGCTGTTATAGATGCTATAGTAAGGTTCAATCCTAGTGTTGATGGGTGTCGAGCTGCTCTGACCACAGGCTTGATGTCCAGCAGAGACTTTGGGACTTGCTACACTTTCCTTTGAATGACTTGGGCCACAAGCCTGGTCCACAAATTTCTTCTGTGGTTTTGGAGATAGCATGTAGGCAGAGTTTGTCTCATGATGGGAAGATTTGTTTCTATTGATTTCAAGATTCCCTTTTCCCATGGCCCGAAGTCGAGTTTTCTGTTTGCAGCAGAGAAAGCCCAGGCCAGTGTATCTCAGGCACCAGAGCACTTTCCTTCTCAGCCCAGCGCTGTTCCGAGAATATATAAAAGGATTCAATCCTGACTTGAAAAATATCAGAGTAAATCCAAACAGTTCAAACTGGTAAAGGATAAAACTGCCATTGTCAGACAGAACCACTTGCGCCAGGGAAATCCCCAGAGGAAGACAGCACACCAGCACTGACAACACGATGACCACACAGGTGACCACGGCTTTGGAATCCTTGGCAGTAGAGAGGTTGATGGCTGATACCAGCTGGAGTCGACTGGCTGAGGGGATTGGCATCTGGTTGGTATTCTTAGTGTATCCATGAGTTTGACTGTGATGCAGTTTGTTATAGTTCTGGTTCCTATACAGAGCTGGCATGGTGCACTGGATAGGATCTCCATTTCCCTTCACAGAGGCCCCCATGAATGGCTGTGGTCTGGAAGCATCAACTGTAATCACGGGAGGGCACTTTTTTACTTGAGCATTCTTCCGAAGGGTTTGAGCAATCATGATATAAGAGACAGACACCACAGCAACACAGAAGGTAAAGTCAACAACATACAGAGACAGAATGGCTTTTCCTTCCCCATCCATAAGACTGGACATGGGGAGACACAGGTGGGACTTATTGGTTCTCAGTGTAGCCAAGGTGGCAAGTGTGAAGCTGGTGGCCCAGAGAAGAAGGGTAAGGAGCAAGATGCAGGGAAAGGAGGCTGTACAATTGGGTTGCTTCCCCATCACCATCCGGAGCCGGTGTAGGGCAATCACGGCCACCATCTTGAGGGACATGATGATGAAGCCTGAGCTGGTAAGGTGGAAGGTGAAGCAGAAACTATCTGGGATGCTACTGGCTGAGCTGAAGAACAGCACGAAGGTGAACATGGGGGCTGTGACCCCACAGATAAACAGATCACAGAAAGACAGGTTCAAGATCATGAAATCAAAGTTGGTTCTGAACTTCCTGAAGGATGGGTCAAAGAAAGACAAGAAGACAATAAAATTTCCATAAGAGCCTAGACAGAAGATGATGGCAAGCAGAAAAGTGCAGGTCACCAAGGTGGCTGTGTGGATAAAATCCCGAAGACCCTCCTGGAGAGAAGTGCTATTTCCTCCCTGCAAGGGAGGCATGTATAGCAAGGTGGCATTGGGAACATTCTGGAGCGGGGCACTTGTGTTCATCTTCAGAGAGAGGTGTCTCTTTCTTGTGTTCTCAAAAAAAAAAAAAAAATCAGCAGGAAGAGAGTCAGGATCTCAGCTCACAGACGACGAGCATGTGCCAAAGATGGCCAAGGAAGATAAGCCTGCACACACACAAACACACACACACACACATAAAAAAAAAAGTACACCCAGAGACAGAAATGGATTAGTGAGCTAGCAATTGCATTCTGTTTTACAAAATTCAAAATTTTCATCTCTATTGCTTTGAAAACTATGTTACAAGGTCTAATACAGAAGAGGCACTGAAAGCAGGCACTGGAGACACACAGGAACATGAGCTCTCCATTGGAAGTCAACCATCTCTTCCTGGAAGGACTTACATCTGTGTGGCTGCAGAGATAAAAGCCAGGGACAGGGGACACTGAATCCATCTGGGGCAGAAGCTGAGCAATGGTCAAGGGAGCTTTGGTGTGGAGAAGCCAGCTGGGTAAATGATGAGGGGCAGTGAGAAGAATGAGCAGCTTGGGAAATGGAGACTAGGTCTCTGCAACAGAGGGCAGGCAAGCAACACAAGGGTATTGGTACGTAATATGGCCCTGTAGCTCAGGAATCACTGACAAATCCCTTTTTTTTTTTTTTTTCTCTAGGGAGGAATCTTTATTTCCCAGCACTTAATTCTTTTACTAGTTTGAGAGTTAAGTTCTTGGTCAATTGAAAACCTTCTTTTGGAAAAGAAAATTCCACGAAGGACTACATTTGGAAGAAGAAGAAATCAAGTAACAAAAGGTGTCTGAGATTATATTTGTAACTTCTGAGGTGCAAAGCAACACTTCGCTATCTGAAGAGGTAGCACAGTGCTACTGCACCTGTCTAGCCTAGAGGATCTCTCTCTCTCTCTCTCTCTCTCTCTCTCTCTCTCTCTCTCTCTCTCCCTCTCTCACACACACACACACACACACACACACACACACACACACACACACACCCCGCTATGAGGGTTAGGGACATGGCTTAGTGGTTAAAAGTATGTACTGTTCTTCCTCACCATCAAATTAGAGAGATGTATTCTGCATTTATTCACTAAACTTACACACTTACACTTAACTACACGTGTGTCTTGCTCTGGATCCTGAATGTACATAAGATACACCTGGTACCTTAAAAGACTAACCTTTCTGCTCCTTCTTTTTATCTATAATCAGTTTTCTTTCTTCTGCAAGGAAATCTAACATATACTCACGCAAATCTTCACTGTTCCCAACCCCAAAGATATGTATGGCTTGCTGTCTATCCTTTCTCAAAGAAGAATCCAGCAAGATAGACAACATTTAGTGTTCTGCTCTTAAAACTGGAAAACATTTGCTTTTATGTAACACTGCAGGGACAACTAACGACACTCAGGAGGTCCACAGCCTATGCTCAGAATATTTAACCACCAGCTGGAGCTGGATCTCAGTGGTCTCCAGGTGCCAACCTTTTAGCTGTTGGATCAGTGGGTTCGGATTGGACTCAGTCAATAAGTGATTACTGTGGCTCCAAACAACAACCATGGACTATCTAGAACAGAAGTCTCTCAGCATTTAAATACAAGTACAGGCTTGGCAGTGAGAATCATTCAGATCAATTCTTGGGAGAGCCATGTGACCATCCTGTCCCTCATTAAGACAGAGAAGCAGTCTTGGCTGCTGTTGCATTGGCTGTGGACTACAGAATACACACTATGGTGAATTTCTTCACTGTAACATAACATACACTTTTCTGTAAAATACATTTTTAAACTAGGTTATATGGGTATAAATTCAGAACACTTGCTTATCAATGATTAGAGTTAAATAATAATGGAGAGCTCTTACTATTTCTAATTTAAGACTGCATGCCTGTTTGTGAACTCTTTTAATATTGTTACAGTGTAAAAAGACAGCATTTTATTGTTGGCTAAAAAAAATGTTTCTTGGAGTTAATTTATGAAAAGGGAAAAAGACAAACCAGAGTAGCAGGAATTTGGCCCAGGGAAATGATAAGAGCCTGGAATCAAGGTGCTTAGAGAAATAAAACCCAGGATAATGACATGGAACCCTGGAAGTTACAAGACCCAACTCTAGATGTAAAAGATGAGATGATGAGGCACCAACAGTAATCAAGGAAAAGAAAGAAAGGAGGGAGAGAGGGAAGTGTGTGGGGGCGAGGGGGAATGAGTCTGGAGTGGTGGCATAGGCTGTAATCCCAGCTACTCAGGACACTGAGGCAGGAAGACTGTAAGTTCAAAGCCAGCCTGGGCAACTTTGTGTGAACCTGTAGCAAAAGAAAAAGTGAAAGAAAGGCTGGGTGTTATAGCTAGTGGTAATGTACTTTTCTGGCACACATGAGCTATTAGGTTCAATCCCGGGGTTGGGAAGATGATTTGGAATTACTGTGGGGGCAAAGTTGCATAATCAATATAATTTTAATTTAAAAATACAGAAATGCACATTAGGAAATAAGAGCAATACAACCTCTCAGAACTATTGTTAGTATCTATATAGAGAATATTTATGATCTACTGGACACTGTTCTCATATTTCCCCCAAAGCTTCTCTAGTCCCCACACACATGCACACATACTTACATGGTCACACTCAAGAGAGGAATACTTAGGTCAAAACTAAATTGCAAGAGCTCTCTTTTATTGCATGGCTGTTACATGCTATAATCTCATACTTAAACTTTATATAAGCTATCAAACTTTACTTCACCATCAAAATAATCCTATGAATTATTAAATTGCCATTCTCCAGTAAAAGTTTCTGAAACACAAAACTTCAAAACCAATAAAGGAACTGGAAAAAAATTCAACCCAGAGCTCCATACTAATTCTTGGGATTTTAAGAGACAATTAAAAGCAAAAATAAAGATGTAAGCCGGACATGGTGGCACACACCTTTAATCCCAACCCTCGGGAAGCAGAGGCAGGCAGATCTCTGTAAGTTCAATGCCAGCCTGGTCTACAAAGTGAGTTCCATGATAGACAGGGCTGTGACACAGAGAAACCCTGTCTTAGAAAACAAATAAACAAACACAACCACAAAAAGATATTGTGTGTGTGTGTGTGTGTGTGTGTGTGTGTGTGTGTGTGTGTCCTTTGGAGCAAAGTCAGTAGTGGTTAACTATTCTTAAACATTAAATGTTATTTCCAATGCATACATACATGTTACTTTTTATTTCTGGGGTTATAGACCTGAAAGATGTAAAAAGCCATATCAGAATATTTTAAATTATAATCCAGCCTTAAACATATTTGTATTGTATTGTATTTATTTGGTGAGTGTATACTATACTGTTATATGTGCTTTCTAGTTCTATGTCAACTTGACACATTTTAGAGGAAGGAACCTCAATTGAGATAATGCTCCCACCAGACTGGCCTGTGGGAAACCTTACGGTACATTTTCTTGGTTGATGAATGGTAGGAGATGGCCCAGCTCACTATGCATGGTTCTACTCTTGGGTCAGTGGTTCTGAGTACTATAAGAAAATAGGATAAGCAAACCATAAAAAGCAAATCAGCTAGAAGCACTCTTCCATGACATCTGCATCAGTTCCTACCTTGAATTCCTGCCCCGACTTTCTTGTATGATGTGCTGTAAGATGAAATAAACCTTTTCTCCCCAAGTGGCTTTGGTCACAGTGGTTTTTTGTTTGTTTGTTTGTTTTTTGTTGGTTTTTTTTTTTTTTTGAGACAGGGTTTCTCTGTGTAGCCCTGGCTGTCCTGGAACTCACTCTGTAGACCAGGCTGGCCTCGAATTCAGAAATCCGCCTGCCTCTGCCTCCCAAGTGCTGGGATTAAAGGTGTGCGCCACCACCGCCCGGGGTCATAGTGTTTTATTACAGCAATAGAAACCCTAAGACAGGCAGACATGGAGTTCTGAGGATAATTTGTAGAAGCTGGTTTTCTGCTTCCACCGTGTAGGTTCTTGGGATTGGTGGCAAAGGCCTTTTCTGTGGAGCCATCTCACCAGCTCAGAATACCAGGTTTAAGTTTATTTATTAACCATAAGATAGAAAGAGCAGAGTATAATGACACATATCTGGGGAAGCCGAGCCAAGAGGATCATGATTACAAAATCAGGCAGGACTAGTCTGGAAAAAGTAAGACTTTTTCTCAAAGTGAATTAATAAACATCTGATCACAGTTGCAGGAGGATGTTGAGGTAACAAATTGCTTGGTGTCAACTCTTACTAAAATATAAATGTGGCCTGTAATCTCAGTGCTTACGAGGCAGGAGGAGGCAGATTTCTGAGTTGGAGGCCAGCCTGATCTACACAGCAAGCTCCAGGCCAGCCAAGGCTACATAGTGACACTCTGTTGCAAAACAAATAAACAAATGAAAAAATATGTGAAAAGCTGGATGTGGTAGCACAGACCTGTAATCCTAGTCTCTCAAGAGCATAAAGCAGTATCATCTACTTGAAAGCCAGCCTGAGGGAAGGAGGGAGGGGGTCAGGAGTAGGTCTAGGGAGGGAGTGGGGGAGGGGGAAGGGGCGGGAGAGGGGCGATGGGTCCTTAATATTGTGCAGTCTCTCTCTCTTTTTTTAAAATTATTTTATTTATTTACATTCTAAATGTTGAAGGACTGGGGGAGTTGAAGGGGAAGACTAACAGAATCAATTAACCCGGATCCTTGGGAGCTCCCAGAGACTAAACTGTCTTAATTTTTGAAGCAAACATTAGGACATTTACAAGTTAACTCATGACCTTGATTATTTCATTGTATTCCAACCCCAAATAAATGCTGAATTTCTTCATGGAAGGCATATTTTGAGCGCAGCCCTCACACAGAACTAAGTTCTTTCCCGTTCCCGCTTATTTGAATGGATCTTAACTGCAGGGAGGCTAAATAACTTGCTCAAGGTCAGTGAGATATTTCAAACCTCCCATTCTTTCTAACCAGCTGAACCATTGCTAATCCATTGAGGCTAGCAGTAGCTGATGGGGTGGGGAAGATCTGGGTCTCGGAGGCTGTGGAGCACAGCATGCTATCGACTAAAGGAGATTGCAGGTTTATCCCCAACTGTGATTGGTAATGGGTAGGGGGCTCCCTAGAATAGGAGGAAACACAGGCCTAGGCTAGTCCAGGGATGCTTGGACTCCACCTGGATGTGGGCAGTGGGTTGTGGTCCATGTAGAGCTTACAGCAGGCTGCACAGAAACACAGGTGCGCAACCTACCAGGCCAGGCCAAGCTCAGCCTTCTCCCCGCACCCGCTCGACTCACAACCCTGGTGGGATCCTCCCGGTCTGGGCTTGCGGCCTCTCACCTGCCAGCTGGCCGCAGCGCCGCCCTTCCTCCTCCATGTCGCAGCAGTGACCCTATCTGCGCCCGGTGGCCTGGATGCTGCCGGGCTAGAGTCATCATCGCCATCGCTGCCGCCTCCGCGCATCCCGGGAGCCTAGGCGAGCTGGGCGGGCGGCGCAGTCACCGAACCCGGGGCGCGGCCCCTCCCTCTGACCGTGGCCGCCCCGCCTGCCGGCACCCTCCCTGACTGTCGGCCTCAGCCCAGTGGGTGTGCGCTCGGACCTGCCAGGGCTGCCTGCGAACTGGCTTCTGATACACTGCAAGGGAAACGTGAAAGCCAGAGATGCCAGGCAGTTTGAGTGGGTCTCTCTGCAGGCCTCTAGAGAAAGCTGAGAGTGCCTGCGGAGAGCCTTCAAGCTGGCCTTCTTGGCTTTCTAACTAAGCCGTCACTTCGAGTTTAATAATTAAAGTCATTATGACAAATTGAATCAAACCAACTTCAACACACTTATGCGTCTTAGGTAATAGTAAGTACGAGGTTGGTGCAAAGTTTTTTTAAAAAAGGTACTATTAAATATCATTTTGAGTGTAAAAATTTTGAGAAGCGATAGTGTAATTCAGCTAGTCCTATTTTAAACACCAACATAAGACATTAGACCAGTAACTTCTCATCTCCTAAAGTCAGCATGCCTAAAATAACACTCACTTTAGCTTTAATTTTAGTTGAGGTCATTATATAAGAAACATTCCTAAGTATGTTATTATGGGCAAACATACTCCATTAACTCCTTCAGGATTTTAATCTGGTTAATATGAGCTTCTACTTTTCTTTTTTTTTTTTTAAGATTTATTTTATGTGTATGAGTACACTGTAGCTGTACAGATGGCCGTGAGCCATCATGTGGTTGCTGGGTTGAACTCAGGACAGACCCACAGCCCCATGCGCTCTGGCCCTGCTCCCTCCTGCTCCTTCCAGAGTAATTCACTGTAGTTGTCTTTAGACGCACCAGCAGAGGGCATCAGATCTCATTCCGGGTGGTTGTGAGCCACCATGTGGTTACTGGGATCCCAACTCAGGACCTTCGGAAGAGCAGTCAGTGTTCTTACCCACTGAGCCATCTCGCCAGCCCCAGATCTTCTACTTTTCTAATCTCATCCAATACTTAATAGAGACGACTATTCAAATGTCTTTTTTTTGGGGGGGGGGCTGGTACTAGAAAGCAGAGACTGATTCCATCCAGGTGAAATATTTTGTGGCCACATTGCCACTACAGCCCCCTTCCATTCTCTGTTAAGTTTTCCTTTATAAATACAAATTAGTAATGAGCTTCAAAATTAAAATTTACCATATTTTTTTACTAAGAAACATGTTGAAGGGCTTTGTGAAATCAGAACTATGTTTAGAAAAAAATATACTCAAGAACCCCAACTAATTTACACATAAATCATGTTCTACTCTCCAGACACTTGTCAATATATCAGTTTTAAGGTATGTTGTTGATAAGGATACCATTGGGCCCTATAAGCATTTGAAGAAAAAAGGACTAATTAGCAGTTAGAGTGGAAATTCTGACCCAGATTACATTCCTCTCCAAATAAATTAAATTCTGCTTGTATAATTTCCATTTGGACATAAATGATAACAAAATGTTCAGGTTGAACCACTGGTAGCCATCAGTAGTACATACACCTGAGAGAAACCAACCTCATACTGAAAGAGACAAAAGCTCCACCAATGTATGTGGGGTTATTAAGCAATATAAAATAACATGCACAAAATAAAGCAACAAGGTTAATATACTGGATAAAAACACTGGCATACTGTACTGGTTAGTTTTGTGTGTCAACTTGACACAGACTGGAGTTATCACAGAGAAGTGAGCTTCAGTTGGGGAAATGCCTCCATGAGACCCAGCTGTGTGGGGCATTTTCTCAGTTAGTGATCAAGGAGGGTAGGGCCCCTTGTGGGTGGTGCCATCTCTGGGCTGGAAGTCTTAGGTTCTATAAGAGAGCAGGCTGAGCAAGCCAGTAAGAAACATCTCTCCATGGCCTCTGCGTCAGCTCCTGCTTCCTGACCTGAGTTCCAGTCGTGACTTCCTCTGGTGATCAACAGCCATGTGGAAGTAAGCTGAATAAACCCTTTCCTCCCCAACTTGCTTCTTGGTCATGATGTTTGTGCAGGAATAGAAACCCTGACTAAGACACATTCCAATAATGCAAAAGGCAAAATCTGTAAGAAGTTAATCATGGCTAACAATATGCTAGCACATGAACAGGCAATAAAACCAGCTTTCCAGCAGACTTATGACATGCAAAATAGGGAGCATTTTGGGAAAGTGTACATTAAGGCCAATAAAATGTTCACCTTCACTGGGCATGATAGCAAACAACCATAATTAAGAGCTCCTGGCTTAAATAGTATATTCATTGGATGCTCCAATATAAGAAAAGCTTTCAAGTGTGAATTCCATGCCCTGCCCTCATACTGGAGTTGAACTCAGGGACGCTACTGTGCTACGCAAGTCCTTGATTGCTGAGCTGCCCTATAGCCCCTCACCTCAGTCACATTAACAGTAAAAAAAAAAAAAAAAGTCCTTCTAAATATGACTTACAAAGGCTTCAAAATTTATTCAGAAACTGAAGATTAGAGCTTACAAATTTGTTTTCTCCTTTCCTTACTCACCAAAACTCACAGAAACCAATCAACAATGTTGTCCAATCAACAATGGCTTTCTAATATTGTCTATCTCTCTGCTCCTTACCAGCTTATCTTAACTATCTGGTTGACAAAGCTCTTGCTCCTCTACCTCTATCCTTTTTAACATACCACATATTCTAAGAGCTTTCAAACTTGGGACCACTTGTAAAAATTTAATCATGCAATGATAAAACATTTCAAAATTCACAGTATAATCTTGGGGAAATATCAAGCTAATAAGCAACAAACTTGATATTTGAGTTACCCAGGGGACATGCTGGGTACTCAGACTAAGGGACACTGCTTTTAGGTGTAAGAATAGAATCTAGATCTTATTTTCATCATGGGTTCTCAATCACTGACAAACTGAATCAATAAGGAACTTTTTGAGATTTTAGAATCTTACTCTGTAGTCTTCTGGTTCAGGATCCAGAATGGTTCTGATTGATGATGCGTGACACCCTGTCACTTAAAAAAGATGGTGAATCCTGAACCCCATCCAGAGATCTTAAGGAACACACTGACTACCAATTATTTTATTTTATAAGCTCCCACTTAAGAACAACTGTAAAAGCATAGTTTTATGTAGTTTAGTTAGAAATAGCTGGCCTATTCTTCCTTTGAGAGTTCTTTGTCACTTTTTGCTAACAAAAGAAAGAAAGCAAAAACGGAAGAAAGAAAAAGCTGAGGTGGGCAATACAGTCTTACTACTTCAAGCAGTGGCCTTAAGAAATCAGTTATGTGGGGTTGTGCTACCAAAACTTTTTTCGCCTCCTGAGACAAGGGCTTCTCTGTGTAGTCCTGGCTGTCCTGGAACTCATTCTGTAGACTAGGCTGGCCTTGAACTCCAGAGATCCATCTGTTTCTGCCTCCGGAGTGCTAGGACTAAAGGTGTGCACCATCATTTGTTTCCTCCTCTTTTGTTTTTAACAGAATTTTGTGTGATGACAGAGAAGTTCCCCTGTACTATTAAATGTAATGATCACTAGTCATACATGGCTAATAATCACTTACAGCATGCCTAGTGAGCTTGGCTACTGCACTCAACAGAGCAGAATTAGATAATTCATTCTGGCCAAAATTCATTCTAGCTAAGTGGGAAGAAAGTGACAGATCTAAACCTAAGAAGGCAAAAAGAACCCACAAAAGTGGCTGCCAACCAAGCTGTCTTCTCTTAAGATAAAAGTCAGGTATTCAAAATAGTCTATTTTATTAGGTTTTTAAAACTAGTTACAAAATTGAATTGACTATCAGTTAGGTACTACTCTGCAAAGGGATTATGCCTGGGTATGCGGACACTTCAATATTGTACCAAGCCCACTGCTGTGTTGTGTAGATTGAGACACTCAGCATTTACATACTAAAAAAATATACTGTAGTATTCCTTTAAGGATGATTATAAAGGGTGTGTTGCAAGATGACATTTATCAACTTGTGAATTACTCCAACTAGAAGATACCTTGCACTCTATAAAGTTGTGATAGGCAAACATATTATCATTTAAAAATGCACACAAAAAAGGTACATAAAAATCCGGATAGTCTAATAATAAATCAACTTAAAAAAAAACCAACCTGTGTTTCAGCTTTTGTAACATGAGAAGATAAAGAATATAACTTAAAAAACACACACCAAAACAAAACAAAACAAAACAAAACACAAAAGACATTCTGTAGGTACAAAAGCCACAAGTAAAGAGCTGTGTGAATCTTTATAACCAGGCACACAATGGTCGGTGTTAAGGGTTGCATCTGTACCAAGTCTTGTTAGTGTTATTGCTACAGTTTGTTATACAATCTTTTACATCTACATAACATACTAAACAAGTCAAATATCAAGACTTATTAATGATTCTGTAGGAAGGCATACAGGGAGAGGGGAGATAGGGGAGACAGTGAGAAGGGGGTAGGGAGAAGAAGACAGACAGGCAGAAGGAGAGGGATCAAACTGCAATCTTCCACTCATACGAAGTGTAATGTATTTCAAGATGGGATGTAAAACAATATTTGTGAGGACTATAGGGTAAAAAACAATCAGCCAGAGTGTTTATTGATGTTCTTTTTTATTTTTAAAGTCACACAGTGTATACACATACAAATCAGTCTAAAATTTATTCACCAAACCCCCAGTTTTTCAGCAATTGGTTCTTACTCAGCACCAAAAACTCCAGTCTGTGGAGATACAGACAGACCTCTGCAGTGTGGTTGAGCATGTCAGGTCCTAGGCTAACTCCGAGACTTCCCCGCTTTGATCCTTTACTCTTCATGGCTCTCTAGACATAAGGCTGTCGAGACTTCAGATTCATGACCAACGGCCCTACCACCACTAAACTCAGGAGCCTTTGGGGAAGAACTCAAAATAATGTGAGATGACTGAAATGAGAGAACCTACATGACTAATGAGCGCTCTTCATTCCAGGGACATTGTTGTTTGGTCATAATGCCATGATCGTACTAGGCTACTTCTAGCCTGAGACTTTGTGACTTTGTCATATATCTCAAAAGAAAAAGTGATCAGTATTTTGGAAACAGTTCAGGACAAGTTAGGAAATCAAACGGCAGCTGAGAACCTGTGGACACAGACTAATGAGGCCAAACACAGAAGCCACCAAAAGGATGAAAGCTCAACAGAAGCCAAGTTGTGAAACTTGTAGTCACCACAGATGTACCTGAGGACCTGGAATTTTTGATGAAATGAGCCCAGAATGAGGACTAGTCATCTGCAAATAAGAAAAATAAAACAAAAAATTATGTTAGGTTAACAAGACACTCAGTTCTAAAATCCCACCAAATAGATTTCATTTATTCTCCTTACCTTTGTCTATACAAAGACTTTATGACCCTCTCTTTTTATAGAAAGGTAATAAGCACTTAGGAATTTAGATGTGTTGTGCATGGTAGGGAATGCCTTTAATACTAGCACTTGAGAAAGGGGAAGGGTGCAGGCAGGAAGAGCTCTGAGCATTTGAGGCCACCTGCTCAACATAGTGACTTCTAGGATACCCAGGGCTACATAGAGATAAAAACTCTATCTGAAAATTAGTAAAACAAACGAATACACAAATGAACAAAAGAATCCAGATGATGAGACAGAGAGATGGCTTAGCAGTTAAGAGCATATGCATCTGTTCCCAGCACCCACGTGAAGGCTTACAACTATCTGTAACTCAGTTCCCTCTTCTGGCCTCCACAAGCATGGCATGCTCATGTGCACATACATATATACAAGTCAAATATTCATGCACATTTAAAAAAATTCCAGATTAAGTTTTCTCATGATTATAGAAACCAGAGTTCCTATTACAACCCCAAATGTGCCACTAAGGAAGCAAATTGGCCTATGATTTTGTCTTAGTCAGGGTTTCTATTCCTGCACAAACATCATGACCAAGAAGCAAGTTGGGAAGGAAAGGGTTTATTCAGCTTACTTCCATATTGCTGTTGATCACCAAAGGAAGTCAGGACTGGAACTCAAGCAGGTCAGGAAGCAGGAGCTGATGCAGAGGCCATGGAGGGATGTTCCTTACTGGCTTGCTTCCCCTGGCTTGCTCAGCCTGCTCTCTTATAGCACCCAAGACTTCCAGCCCAGAGATGGCACCACCCACAAGGGGCCCTACCCACTTGATCACTGAGAAAATGCCCCACAGCTGGATCTCATGGAGGCATTTCCCCAACTGAAGCTCCCTTCTCTGTGATAACTCCAGCCTGTGTCAAGTTGGCACACAAAACCAGCCAGTACAGATTTCTTTTCTTTCACCCAACTATCCCAGGCTTCTAATGCAAGTTACTTATTTTCTAACTGTCCCAATGCAGTCACATAAATTGCCTGCCTAACAATGGAAACAAAATCGTGAGAAATTCTATAGGAGTTATTTCCACTGACCACAGAAAAAGTCGTATTTACAATCAACCCAACAAAATTCTCTGAGGGTACAGGCACAGGCTAACATGTTTGTTTACATCAGCACTGGAAATTGAATTAGGGTCTCACCTTTGCTAAATTTGGGCTCTTCCTCTAAACTATATACCCCCTACCTCAAAAGTCATGTTTAAAAGCATTCAAGTGTGTTGACACATAGCTGTAATCCTAGTATTCACGAAGCTAAGGTAGGGGAATCATCCCAAATGCACAGCTAGCCTGGTCTACACAGCTATCCCTGTCTTCAAAAGTCAAAACAAAACTCTCTCCACTTTATCTAAGCAGTTACATCTAAAAGGTCAGCAAACCTTAAAATCTTGTAGATATTATTTCCTTGGCTACTGGTGGGATGATGCCTGCTGGGAAAGTCCCATGTAACTCACCCCTCTATGCATAATAGCATGGTGACACAAGGAGGTCAGTGAGGACAAGCAGCTGGTCATCAGTGAACTGCTGCTTGTGTTCTTGCCAGTTGTCATGATGTGTCCTTCGGAAATTGGATAAGGTCTTCTTTACGGTCATCTGTAATCCAGCATAGACATTTTAACCCTAACCCCCAGGGCTACGTGTGGGCACCTTCAGTTACACTAGGATCCACCTAGACCTCAACTTTCACAATGTTAGGAACCAAGGAAAGTTGTCACTAAACCACTAATATGCTATAGAATTACTAGCTTCACTTCAGGACAAACAACTGGAATATACCGTCACATTGCTGGATCACTTCAGTATGCACTTCCATACATCTACTAAGATAACCTGTTTTGCTTAGGAGCATGGGTGCTTACTACTAGATAATATAACCACTATTTCTAATTTAATATTAGCTTTCAGTGAGATGAGAGACTTTCCAGAATAATAATAGTAGCAAGAAACCTAACTTTCTAGCTAATGCTGTTAGTACTGTTTATGCTGGGTTTGAAAGAATAAAAGCTACACAATTTTATTTTGTTGTACATAGGAAAAAATGTCTCTGGTTTTAATAATTACCGAGTAAACTTGACCATATCAGAGATGGCAGCTTTTTAAAAAACAATATATATATATGTATGTGTATGTGTATATGTATATATATATATATATATATATATATATATATATATATATATATATTTTTTAAATTTAGGTTTTTCAAGACAGGGTTTCTCTGTATTGTCCTAGCTGTCTTCGAACTCAAGAGACCCACCTGCCTCTGCTTCCTTCCTGAGTGCTGGGATTAAAAGTACACAGGAAAGTATTTATCAAGTGATACAAGTAAACTATCAGGGAAGAATTATATGCTTTGGGATGTACATTATTTTGGTAAATTGCCACACGCTGTTTGAGTTCACTAAGAAGCTGGACATGGAATTGTCCACAAGCATGTAAATGTTGTGTCCCCCTCAGGCCCCTTGTCTGGGAATGGTTTATTTAACCTCTTTAACTCTATGGCAGGAAGGAGAGAATGGCAAATCAGCTCAAGAGTAAATCCATGTCTGAGGACACCTGGAAGGAAAATGATTTCCAGCAGAGGCTGCTACTGTTTGTTCAATGATGATGTAAAAGCACTTGAAGAGGAGAAATTGAAAAGTAGCCATGGAAAGTTCAGCTCAACTGTGAACTTTAGCTACTTGCCGAGTAACATTATGCTGTTATAAGCACCTGATCTGACAGTGTTACCCCTACCTGCTATTTGTTCTTTTACTTGGAAGCCTCACCAGAGGGCATACTCTACTCTGCCAGAGATTCATTCTCCTTATTGGGAACTCCAGCTGGCTGCCTTAAAGGAGCTTTACCAGTGCATTTCTGCTGGATGTGCTTGGCCTCCAATCTGATGATATTTTGTTCTCTGTCTATCTGATATGTGCCTATTACTTGCTATTTATCCTTTTACTTTGGCTTGTTGTATACTTAAACTCACTCATACAAAACTGAAGATATGGCTATTATAGATCATTCTCAGGACCATACAGAACATACCTCAATAGGCTGAGGGTCATTCAAATGTGCACTGAGATTCATAAGGAGCTGGGGCATCCAGGTAGGAACATCATAAGGGCTAGAAAGAACACATGCACCGAGTCCAAGCACACCAGCATGACGTTTGACCAACTCTGCAACAAAAATAACAACATATCATTTACAGTGAAATAAATTTTCATTCATGCTAGGTGTACTTTCAGTGTGCATATTTCCCCATTTAATATAAATTGACAAGTGCATACATACTAACACGATTTCTGGGGCTAAACCAGAAACTGTGCAAATTCTGAAGACATTCCATAGCTGTCTCTCGGTGACTGTATAATTGTTTCTAGCCAGGAACGAGTCACTGTTAAAACCAACATAGATACAATTTTCTTGATCAGCTCATTCATATTCTAAGTACAATTCCTGATCCTGAAACAATTTAACAGATCCAGTAATATTTTCTCTATGCGACTGTCCCCTTACAAAATGCATGACGCATCATCATGCATGACAAATGCATTTCTTGAAACAGAACTGCAACACATGTCTACCTTACAGGGTCGGTTCCTTCCTCAGCAGAGTAAGTCCAAGTGTTGTCAAATGCCCACATTCCCTTTTCCTTTCTTTCTCTGCCTCTCATTCTTTCCAGTGGTGCTGGGATTGGTCAAACAGGGCCTCACACGAGCTAAGCAACATCCTCACTATATCTGCCACATGTAAGCCTCAGTTTCCATCTCCTTTTTGGTAATAATTGAGATTGAACCCACGACATGATTCATACAAACCAGAACCTTACTACACTGAGCCACATTTCTAGCTTCTCTCAGAGTTTCTTAAATAAAGCATGATGTACATTCTCTCTTTCCTTCTTTCCTTCCTTTCTTTCTTTCATAAGTACACTGTAGCTGTCTTCAGACACACCAGAAGAGGGCAGCAGATCTCATTACAGATGGTTGTGGGCCACCATGTGGCTGCTGAGATTTGAACTCAGAACCTCTGGAAAAGCAGTCAGTGTTCTTAACCCCTCAGTGGTTAAGAGCCATCTCTCCAGCCCATGATGTACATTCTTTTGTAAATATATTCTAGGTGTGTCCATGAACAGAAGGTGAAGGTATGAAAATGAGATTTTGGAGTACTAAAGACTATAAATAATGCCATTTGGTATAATAAAGAATTAAAACACTTTATTATCAAAGAAAACTAGAATGTTGCTGGAGTTTGATATTAATTTGTACTAATATTTAATATATAAATACTACTTGCTATTAAGTAATTATGATATAACTATGGCTCTAAAGTATAATAACTTCATATTCTAGGCACTTTGCCTTCAACAAACTTGATACTTACTAATTTTTCTACATCATTTTTATTTCTCTGGGGTTAGATGTTCATCTGTTGACCCACTTAAATTTCTCTTTAAACATAACAAGATAGTCAGACTTTTCGGCATCTGATTTATGCTCAATTACTTTAGAAGTTTCTACAATGACTTTTCATGGTTTTATCAACTGACCAGTAAACAGAGTCTATACTGGATTCACATTTTAGACAATGGATCACACATATACTGGATTCACATTTTAGACAATGGATCACACATATACTAGTGGTTCCTAGTGGTATCCTAGGCATTTTTCTGTATTGATAGTACATAGATGTGTGCACAAAAAAGAAATTTACTTGGTAATATATTTCTTTGAAGTGATTTCCCTCAAAGAGCCACAAATGACTATTCAATATTCCTTTCTCTAGACAGAAGCAAAGGAACCTCTGATTCCCTAAAACCTTTTCTTTTTGTGCGTGTGCACATATTTATGTTGCGTACATGTGTGTGCACATGAGTGTAGAAGCAGAAGTCAATCTCAGATGTGGTTGTTCCTCAGGAGCCTTTCATAAGTTTTTGAATATACATTCAATTTTCATGTTTTTATTTTGTGTTTATGTGTATATGAATGTGCACATGCATGCAAGTATCCAGAGAGGGCAGAAAGGAGTGTTGAATTCTTTGGCGCTAACTCCAGATGTAGATGTTAGAAACCACAGTATAGCACGCTTAACCACCAAGACATCTCTATAGGCCTGTACTCATTTTTTTAGGATCTAGAGATCTGTCTATCTTCACTGCCTCAGTGCAGCAATTATGGGCCATCACACTTGGCTTTTAACATAGGTGCTGATAGTCAAATTCACAGCCTAAGGTTTGTAGGACAAGCACTTTACTAAATGGGCTATATATACTCCCAGCCCATCCCCATATTTTATTAAAGAATTAATTTAGTGTCTGTCTGTGTGTGTGTGTGTGTGTGTATATATATATATATATATATATATATATATATATATATGCAAGCTTATGTGTGCATATCTGCACATGTATGCACATGAGTCCATGGTATGCAACTGGAGGTCAGAGGAAACTGGTAGGGTAGGTTTTGCCTTTCATCACAGATTCAGAAATCAAACTCAAGTCCCAAGCATAACAGTGGGTGTCTTTAGCAACTAGCAAAGACCTGAGCACAAACAAGTACTTCAAATATTTAAGCAAGCTGCTTATTTCTTCAAAGGAATGGGGATTTTTAACATTACCTGCAGAAGGAATGGTATCTCCCACAGAACCAGGGTCTCGTTTTCTTTTCTTGGGTAGTTTTGTTTTGCAAAGTTGCTCAAAATGAATCTGCATAGCACTGTCCATGGTAAGGAAGTTACACTGTAACAGACCACTTAAGGTGGTAGCAGCCATTTCTCGAACCTGGAGGGATAATCATTTCTATTAGAATTGAGATCCTAAGTCTGAGGTGATAAAGGATCTCGGAGAGGTATGGAAAACTGAGTGGCAACCTTCCCTAGAAATGTATATAAAATTTACTTTTTCTTTCTTTTTCATGACAAATATATCACCAAATTCCCCAGGTATCTGTGGCCTCAAAGTAGATAAAAGCTATATAAGGATTATAGAGGTATAACTACTATAAAGAAAATAAAATTTCTTCACGAATTAACACATACACAAGTTTACAAAATAATTAATTAAAAATAAACACAAATAATTTTTAAAATGTTAAAAATATAAACAAAACCAACAACATTTCACTCTGTATTCCTTGAGAGGTTTCTTGTACTATCATTTGGTTGCCCGGTTTTCTATAAATATATTGTGGTCCTGAGACTGAAATTAGGGCTTCTTATAAGCTAAGCAAGTACTCTACCCCTGAGCCTTCCTTTTATCTTTGCATTTTGAAACAAGGTCTCACTAAATTGCCTAAGCTGGCCTTGTAGTACTAGAGATCAAATCCAGGATCCTGCCTAGACTATATTAGGCCAGTATTCTACCAGGGTGTTTCATCTCTAAGCCCTTTTGTTTTCTAGGTAGGTAGGGTTTTGTTAAGCTGCCCAGGCTGTTTTAGTGTGAGCTTAGTGTGGTTCAGGCTGTCTAGGAACTTTCATTCCTCTTTCCTCAAGCTTCAGAATAACTGGGATTACAGGTATGCCCCACCATATCGAGACAAAATATTCTTACTTCATTTAACTTTTGATGAATATCTGACTGATTTAGAACAACCTAATTTGAAAGACTCAGCAATTCTATGACTATCAACTTCTGTGCAAAGGGTAATGATAATAATATACTATGATACAGAATTGGAATGTGGGCAGTAGTCATACTGGCCAGCAGCAACACATGCTTTGTTTTGTGGATAAAGAGAAGGCATATTAAAAGTAAGTAAGTTTACATGTAAATAAAGAAAATACCTAATTAAAAAAAAAAAAAAAGTAAGTAAGTAGCCGGACGGTGGTGGCGCACGCCTTTAATCCCAGCACTTGGGAGGCAGAGGCAGGCAGATTTCTGAGTTCGAGGCCAGCCTGGTCTACAGAGTGAGTTCCAGGACAGCCAGGGCTATACAGAGAAACCCTGTCTCGAAAACACCAAAAAAAAAAAAAAAAAAAAAAAAAAAAGTAAGCATGTCTTGTCATTAGCTTGCATTTCTCTGGTCATTATTTGTAGTTTGTATTGCCTTTATGTGACTATAACTAGTCTAAAAGGGCTTGATGTCCCAGCATTGCTTTCTATTAAATTTGTAATATTCTTGTAGAGAAATTTGTCTGTCTTGATGTCCTCTGAAGGCTTAAAAAGTCATCTCTTCTTTAAGTTTCAATTAATAGCCAAATCCGTATTTCAGCTTCTTTAACTTCCTTAACTAGGACAAGATGTGCCTTAAATATATATTACATTGTGTTCTAAGAAGCTGCTCACTCACAGGAATGTGTGTGTGTGTGTGTGTGTGTGTGTGTGTGTGTGTGTGTGTGTGTATCTCCGTCTCCTTTATGACCTGCAGATCCTGTACCGTTCTATTCGCTGAACTTTATCTTAGGAAAAATAAGGCTGTAAGCACTGCAAAGAACATCAGGTCTAGAAACCAGTCTCTGGCAAGGCAAACAGCATTCTGCTTTTTCCAGCTCTTTACCACACCATCTCACCTTCCCTGTTTTTTGAGATAAGGTCTTACTATGTAGTCAAGACTGGTCTTTAATTCATGTTCCAACTGGCTAGCTTCCCAAGAGCTAGGATTCCAAGTATGCACCACTACATCCATTTCAGTTACATTTTTTAAAGTTTAAAGGAGTTATTTCTCACTTCACCATTCTCACCCATCTCAGTGATAAACTGCATTTTGACTACAGATCTTGCTTGCCTTCTCCCACCAGCCATACTTATCTACCCTCCTTTCTCAGTCTGCCAAGTCCACCCCTGACCCCATATAGACCCATTGTATTGGCTGGTTTTGTGCCAACTTGACACAGGCTGGAGTTATCACAGAGAAGGGAGTTTCAGTTGGGAAAGTGCCTCCATGAGATCCAGCTGTAAGACATTTTCTCAATTAGTGATCAAGGGGAGAGGGCCCCTGGTGGGTGGTGCCATCCCTGGGCTGGTGGTCTTAGGTTCTATAAGAAAGCAAGCTGAGCAAGCCAGGGGAAGCAAGCCAGCAAGGAACATCCCTCCATGGCCTCTGCATCAGCTCCTGTTTCCTGACCTGCCTGAGTTCCAGTCCCGACTTCCTTTGGTGATAAACAACAAAGCATAAACAAGTGTAAGCTGAATAAACCCTTTCCTCCCCAACTTGCTTCTTGGTCATGATGTTTGTGCAGGAATAGAAACCCTGACTAAGACACTCATCTTGGTAAAAACTATGAAGAACAATGAAAGCTCAGCAGATTGAGCTTTGGGAATGCAACATAGTATTCCTCTTGAATTTGTGTGTGTGTGTGTGTGTGTGTGTGTGTGTGTGTAGACATGCATTTATGTTCTCAAAGAACAGAGCAAAACTCTCTCCTGAGGCCTGAAACCAGGCCATTCATACTCATCTAACCATCTGCACAATAATTGCAGAGTCCAAAGAGGCTAATCCAAGTCAAACTCTTGAACTTTGTATGAGAGATTCACCCAAAATACTCATCTCTTGTCTCTAGATGAGACTTAAGATACAAAATTAATGCAAATATGAAGTCCACACACAAGCTGGACCTACTAGGGTTTTTGTTTGTTTGCTTTTCCCCCTTCATTTGTTTAAGGCAGGGTTTCATATAGCCCAAGAATGCTTGCTCCCACTGCCTATTGCTGGGATTACAGGTATGTGCTACCATCCCTGTTTCTTCATTCTTAGTGCAAGATATTTGAACCTAACCAAAATATGACAGTTTAAATAAATGCCATGGACTATTTATTACACGTTCTAAAACTTACTCTGTCACTCTGTGTTTGTGTGTATGAGGTGGGGGGAAGGTGTGTGATTTGGAGGCTATTGGATAAGGTCAGGAGTGAGGTCATAAGGAGTCAGGAGTCAGGGTCATAAGGAAAACATCCTGTTTGGTGCTACCTGGAAGTGGTACAGCTGAAATGGTTGAACACATGCTCTCAGAGGGGACAGTAGAGGAAGTCTCTTTTCTATCTTTTCTACTTTTTTGGACAGAAAATAGTGGTTTTGCTCCACCACATATTCCTTCCCTGATATACTGCTTTACCATATGCCTGCAAGCAACTAGGTCAATCTGTTATAACTGAACCCTCCAAAACTAAATGTGAAATACATAAATCATTTCTCTTGCTGTAGTACTAACTTCAGATATTGTTAAAATCAAAGAAAGCTGATTAATACTCTAAAACTGGGGTTTGGAAATGTTATTTCTGAATTTCCACTTTTCCATCTTCCTTTAGTTTCTAAGAAGTACAAGAAATATAAGCATTTTCACTGAATTTGTTATGCCTTTGGGCCTGGATAATATTTGCTTGCTGAACACAAGAAAAGCTGGCCAGGCTTACTAGGGAAGAGGAGAAACCACCACCATCTCACTTTCCTATAGATAAATGCTTTCAGTACTTAGAAACAGATTCATAAACACAGAAAGTTCTCTACTACAAACAAGTTTTAAAGTCCGTAAAGTAAGTAGTATTTTTATAAAAGTTTGTGTATTTTCTTTTCCCAAGGTCAATTATAGTCCACGGCTGTACCATATTAAATGTGCCAGATCTCACCTGCCAAGCTCAATTGTATCTTTTTATTTATTTATTGCAGTTTGCTTTTCTTATACTGGCCTAATTGAGTTAAAAGATTATCTTTTGGTACAAAATATAACTAAAACCTCTATATTAGTAGAGGGCAGGGTAGTGGTCATACTTTACTGGATAATAGTGTATTCTGTGCTCTTCAGTATGCCTTCATGTACATTTCAATTAGTCCCTTAAAAATCTCCACTCTTACGTTCTGGTGTCTTAAGTATGGGAAGGTACTCTATAGGCTACCAAAGGAGAAACACCAACCCAGCCAAAAAACCTCTGATCTACATACAATCTGTCCTACCTGCAGGATATGGTAGGGCAATGGAAGCATAAAACATGTGGGTGTAAACAACCAATTTCTGATTTGACTTAAGGCCCACTCTATGAGATGGAAACCATACTCAACACTAGACTAGACTAGATAACTCAGAGACCTAGGGTAAAACCAAACACTATTGATTAAAACAAACAAACAAACAGCAAAATAATTCCTAATGATATTCGGATGAGTGCATTACTAAGTCATCACCGGTGAAGCCTCCTCCTCCAGCAGATGTATCCTACAGATGGATGGAGAGACCCACACTCAGCCAGCACTTGAGGGGGGCGGGGGGCAGGCATTATAACATGCAGCTCTAAACGGGATGTCTTCATCAAATCCCTCCCTTCAGAACTCAGAAAATTCCACTAAGAGGAGGTGGGAAGAGTGTAAGAGTCAGAAGAGATGGAGGACCTCAAGAGAAAAGACCTCTGAATCAACTAAGCAAGGCTCATGTGAACTCAGAGACTGAAGCAGCAAGCACAAAGTATACTACAGTCACCACCAGGTCCTATGCATTTATGTTATAGCTATTAGCTAAGTATTTTTATGTAACTCTTGTGTATGTGAACTAGTGGGTCTCAGATTCTTGTGCCTTCTCTTGGAACTCTCTTCTGTTGGTTTTCCTTGCCCAGACTTGATGTGATGGCTTTAGTTTTGTCTTATTATGTTTAGTTGTTATCTTTTAGCAGCCTGTTCTTTGCTAATGGGACAGAAAGGGAGTGGATCCAGAGGGGAGAAGAAGTGAGGAGGAAATGGGAAGAGTAGAGGGAAGGGAAACCATAATCAGTATGAGAAAATAATCTATTCTCAATTAAAAGGTAAAAAAGGAGAAAAAGAGTAATTGCAATTTCCCATTTTATAGACAAAAACCCCCAGGTTTACAAGTGCTGTGTTAAGTGGCTGTAAGAAGACACGTCAAGAACACATCCCAGAGTTTTTATCTGTACTACAGCAAACTATGACTATTCACACAGATAGGTATACTAAAATTAAAGAATGTTTAAGTAAAACACATCTCATGAATTGTACTCTGTAGTCAAGGCTGGGCTTGAACTTAGGAAAATGCTCCTGCCTCAACCTCATAATCATACATTTTTAAAGGTAACTGAATTTCCACTTGTTCTAACTTAAATTTTACCTCTAACTGTTCATCCTCCAAAAGGCATATAATCAGCCATCTGATGTCTTTAACTGCATCTTCATTGTTTAGGAAAATAAAGAGGTTATAAAATACCATGGTCTGGAGGTAGGTCAGCACTGTATATCTTGCATGCCAAGAACTGCTTCTTGCTGTCTGTGAATGAGAAATGAGTATATATAATGGTAGAACTGACAAGAAAATGAAGATGACAATGATATTACATATAAGCAATGCAATATTTGAACTTGACTCTACTTTCACAGGTATAGCTGAAATAAGCTTTATCTTCTCTTTCCTTCTAAACAAGAAGAAGCATGGTCAAGTTCCCCAGGCATCAGAATGCCTCAATGTTCTGTAGTGGGAAAGAAAGCTACAGGGAAAAGTCAAAATGTTCTCTTGGGAGAGAAGTAGTCATAATTAAGACAACTGAGTCGTCCAAGTATCATACATATTTTACTTTCCATAATAGTAGGTAAGGCATGAAAAACAAAAAGATATGAATTATTAATGTCAGGTATGGAATCCATCCCATGGAGTGGAATGGTTAACAATGGTTAGTTAATCCCATCACATATGTGCTACTACGGCATCAGTATATCTTGCAGGCAGGTGCCTGTTATATGTCTCAGGATTTGTACTAGATGGTATAGATGGTTACTTTCCTCCTCTGGTAGAATGCAGAGTACATTTGAAGTACAATGAACACTAGTCAGTAGGGTTGAAGCTTCTAGTTAAAAAACGGATCTGTTTCTCGATGTTTGCTGACAGAAGTGGGGTCTTCAGCAAGAGTCCCTTCCTATCAGATTGTGGAGATGGGCCAATAGCTTTGGCAATAGCCTATCATGATTTAGGGGGAGGTGTCTATAAATCCTTTTGGCCAACAACTTAGAAAATTGTAACCCATTCCTGGCACTGCAGGTTTTAACTGATTGTACACCTAGCTGGGGGATTGTCTCCTTCATCATATATGGTGACTCCATTTAAATATGTACATATGTGCAAATATTTTAGAAAGCTTCTACAATGATAGGTTTTCATATAGCTTTTCAAAAGGCCTTTAGTTGTCTCTTCCCATAGTCCCTTTTTTTACCTGACCCCCACATCCCATTCCCAATTTAATCCTCCTAGTCTAGCTTTCCCTTTATCTCTTTATAGTACTACATCCTATTTGCTCTTCCTTGCCTAGTCCCTTACCATGAAACAGGCAAGACAGGGATAGGCCCTAAGGGAAAACCTACTATTACTCTGTTACAGGAACAGGAATAAAATGAATCCTAATGATACAGCTATATCCATGGATCAGTGCATTGCTCAATCCTCATCAGAGAAGCTTCTTGCAGTGGATCACAGACCCACACCTGGACAATGTGCAGAAAGTGAGAGACTTTGGATCACTGAGACCTAAATGAGATTTTTTTTTCTTAAGTCAAACTCCTGTCCCCAAGACTCAGGGATTTATACAGAAGAGATGGAAAGATTTTAAGAGAGATGGTAGATGGTTCCAGGGAAATGGAATCTTCCAGACACAATAGAACTGATGCACATATGAATTCAGAAAGAATGTTGTGACAGCATGAACAGGACGTGCAGATGTTCAAACCAGATGAAGTATGAAGATGGAAAGGGGGAGGTGGACACAGACTCACCCCTAACCAAGATGCCATTGATAGTTGATGCCTACAGGGAAAAAGAAAACCAGTTTTCCCTACTAGAGTGTCAGGAATAATTGGTCAACACAAAATGGAGTCCTTTGTTGGGGGCAGATAGGCTTTTGTTTCAATTTTAGTTTAGTATGTCTTGAGTTTGTTACAATTTTTGGTTTTTGTTTTGTGGGAGGGAGGAATGTGAAATTTGTTAGAGAAGATATGGGAGGAGTTGGGGGAAAGAAATGAAAAAGAAAACAACAAAGTATATAAAATCTACAATAAATGGTTAGCACAGAGCCTGTTCATTATATTTGGACACATGTACATAGTCAAAAAAAAAAAAAGAGGTCATGATGAAGAGAGCAAGGAGAGTTGTCAAGTTTGCTGGGATAAAAGGGAAGAGAAAAATAGTGTAATTGTAATTTCAAAAATGAAAAATATTTTTAAAATGCTAGTTGCTTTAGTATTTATTTAACACAGGGTGGAATAAAAATTTTTTAAGGGATGAGATAATACTCTTTTCAATACAATGGCATTCTAGGCAGTGAGGATCTATAAGACTTTCATGACAACTGGAGCTATATTTATTGCTTTACTGTCTGTTATGGAATATGTAAGGTATATAAGAAATATTTGAAGAATGGGAAAAAGAAAGGAAAGGAGGGAGAAAAAGAGAAGACAGCAAAATGAACAGTAAGGACATAAGGACAGGAAGCAGAAAAGTGAAGGATTAAAGGGATTCCTTGAGATCAGGTAAAAGGAAACTGATAGGTGAGAAGATTAAATGAGTCTCCAGAAGTTATACAAGTGAGTAAAATACAAGTCAATAATGCTTTGAATTCAAGTCTGTCTGTCTCAAACCCAAGATCTGCAGAGTCAGCTGAAGAGCAAATAGGTACAAAAGGAGATGCTAACACAGTTTGTACACACAGACAATTATTGCCCGGCTACTGATAGCCCTTACAGAAGGATCTCTCTGCCCCCCTCACAACCGGGAAGAAATTCTTCTTCTTCATCTAATTCCTAAAGGAATACTGGTAGGTTTCATATTGATTCTCTAGTCACTATAACTGCTTGTTTGTCTTTCACTTGGGAACAAGGTAGAAATAAGAAGCTATGGTCATAGTTTTCCAACAAATTCTACTCAACAGTTAAATAAAAATAGAATGACTAAATTCCATGCCCCTAAAATATCATTTTCAATTGTTAGGAAATATTTTTCAGTGGAAACTGAAAGAACAGCCCTACTTTTTCTGTAGTGTACATGACTGGTTCTGCTGTGTTACTGTACTGCAATGCAGTCTGAGTACCTGAACCACTCTAATGTCTGTCACAGACAAGGAAGGAAAATAGCAAAAGAGAATGACAGCTTTTTTCGTCATCAACACTTGGTATTAATACATTTTAACACTTATTATCTCTTGAATTTGCCCAAATTCAAAGAAGTTTGTTGGATATTCGATCATACTCTGAACCCTGAGATTGTGTTGTTTACTGGAAAAACCGGTTTCATTGGGCTGGAATACCGACACATCCTTAGCATACACTTTTAATTGTAGAAGGAAGCTTTTTAGCATGAAGCCTACTTGATCATGATGAATGATCGTTTTGATGTGTTCTTGGATTTGATTTTCAAGTATTTTATTGAGTATTTTTGCATCGATATTCATAAGGGAAACTGGTCTGAAGTTCTCTTTCTTTGTTGGGTCTATGTGTGGTTTAGGTTCTGTTTCTATTTTGTGGAATAGTTTGAAGAGTATTTGTATTAGGTCTTCTTTGAAGGTCTTTAGAATTCTGCACTAAACCCATCTGGTCTGGGGCTTTGTTTGGTTGGGAGACTATTAATGACTCCTTCTATTTCTTTAAGAGTCATGGGACTATTGGGATGATTCAATATATGGAAATCCATCAATGTAATCCACTATATAAACAAACTCAAAGAAAAAACCACATAGTCATTTTATTAGATGTTGAGAAAGCATTTGACAAAATCCAACACTCCTTCATGATAAAAGTCTTGGAAAGATCAGGAATTCAAGACCCATACCTAAATATAGTAAAAGCAATGTACAGTAAATCAGTAGCCAACATCAAACTAAATGGAAAGAAACTTGAAGCAATCTCACTAAAATCAGGGACTAGACAAGGCTGCCCACTCTCTCCCTACCTATTCAATATTGTACTTGAAGTTCTAGCCAGAGCAATTAGGCAACAAAAAGAGGTCAAAGGGATATAAATTGGAAAGGAAGAAGTCAAAATATCACTATTTGCAGATGATATGACAGTATATTTAAGCAATCCAAAAAATCCCACCAGAGAACTCCTAAACCTGATAAATAACTTCAACAAAGGTGCTAGATATAAAATTAACTCAAAAAATCAGTGGCCTTCCTCTACTTGAAGGATAAATAGGCTAAGAAAGAAATTAGGGAAACAACACCCTTCACAATAGTCACAAATAATATAAAATATCTTGGTGTATAAGCAAGTGAAAGATCTGTTTGACAAGAACTTCAAGTCTCTGAAGAAAGAAAGTGAAGAATACTCAGAAGATGGAAAGATCTCCCATGCTCATGGATTGGTAGGATTAATATAGTAAAAATGGCCATCTTGCCAAAAGCAATCTACAGATTCAATGCAATTCCCATCAAAATTCCAAATCAATTTAGAAAGAGCAACTTGCAAATTCAGGTGGAATAACAAAAAACCCAGGATAGCAAAAACTATTCACAATAAAAGAACTTCTGGGGGAAATCACCATCCCTGACCTCAAGTTGTATTATAATAGTGATAAAATCTGCATGGTATTGGTACAGTGAAAGACAGGTAGATCAATGGAATAGAATTGAAGACCTAGAAATGAACCCACACATCTATGGTCCCTTGATCTTTGACAAAGGAGCTAAAACCATCTAGTCCAAAAAAAAAAAAAAAAAGAAAAGAAAAGACAGCATTTTCAACAAATGGTGCTGGTTCAACTGGGGGTTAGTATGTAGAAAAATGCAAATCGACCCTTTCTTATCTCCCTGTACAAAGCTCAAGTCCAAATGGATCAAAGACCTTCACATAAAACCAGATACACTGAAACTAATAGAAAAGAAAGTGGGGAAGAGTCTCGAGAACATGGGCACAGGGGAATATTTCCTGAACAGAACAGCAATGGCTTGCTTGTGCTGTAAGATCAAGAATCAACAAATAGGACCTCATAAAATTGCAAAGCTTCTGTAAGGCAAAAGACACTGTCAATAGGATAAAATGGCAACCAGCAGAGTGGGAAAAGATCTTTACCAACCCTATATCCAAGAGAGAGCTAATATCCAATATCAAGAAGTTAGACTCCAGAGAATAAAATAACCCCATTTAAAAATGGGGTACAGAGCTAAACAAAGAATTCTCAACTGAGGAACACCTAACAGCTGAGAAGCACCTAAAGAAATGTTCAACATCCTTAATCATCAGGGAAATGCAAATCAAAACAACCCTGAGATTCCACCTCTCACCAGTCAGAATGACTAAGATCAAAAACTCAGGTGACAGCAGATGCTGGTGAGGATGTGGAGAAAGAGGAACACTCCGCCCGTGCTGGTGGGATTGCAAGCTGGTACAATCATTCTGGAAATCAGTCTGAGGGTTTCTCAGAAAATTGGACATAATACTACCAGAGGACCCAGCTATACCACTCCTGGGCATATACCCAGAAGATACTCCAACATGTAATAAGGACACATGCTCCACTATGTTCATAGCAGCCTTATTTATAATAGCTAGAAGCTGGAAAGAACCCAGATGTCTTTCAACAGAGGAATGGATACAGAAAATGTGGTACATCTACACATGTACTACTCAGCTATTAAAAACGATGAATTCATGAAGTTCTTAGGCAAATGGATGTAACTATAAAATATCATCCTGAGTGACATAACCCAATCACAAAAGAACACACATGGTACGCACTCACTGATAAGTGGATATTAGTCCAGAAGCTCAGAGTACCCAAGATACAATTCACAGACCACATGAAGCTCAAGAAGAAGCATGAACACAGTGCAGAGACTTCCATCCTTCTTAGAAGGGTTAAAATACCCATGGTAGGAAATACAGAGACAAAGTTTGGGGCAGAAACTGAAGGAAAGGCCATCTAGTGACTATTTCACCTAGGGATCCATCCCATATACAGTTACCAAACCCAGACACTATTGTGGATGCCAACAAGTGCTTACTGACAAGAGCCTGATATAGCTGACTCCTGAGAGGCTCTGACAGCACCCGACTAATACAGAAGTAGAGGCTCACAGCCATCCATTGGACTGAGCACAAGATCCCCAATGGAGAAGCTAGAGAAAGAACTCAAGGAGCTGAAAGGGTTTACAGCTCCATAGGAGGAACAACAATATGAACTAACTAGTACCCTCAGAGCTCCCAGAGACTAAACCACCAACCAAAGAGTAAACATGGAGGGACCTATGGCTCCAGTTGAGTATGTAGCAAAGGATGGCTTTTTGCGATGTCAATGAGAGGAGAGGCCCTTGGTCTCTTGAAGGCTTGATGTCCCAGTGTAAGGGAATGCCAGGACAGAAAATGGGAATGGGTGGGTTAGTGAGCAGGAAGATGGGGGATTGCATAGGGGGTTCTCGGAGGGGATAACATTTGCAATGTAAATAAAGACAACTTCTAATAGAATGAAGCTTTTTTTTTTTTTTTTGGTAAATGATGTTTAATTAAAGTGGCAAAGTGACAAGTCAGAAAGAGATTTGACAGAATAGGATATGCCCAACTCTAGGGAAAAGAGAGGAAAGAGAACAGACGAAAGAGGAGCACTAAGAGGCAGCTTTACTGAGACAGTTTGTACAGAGAGAGGTAGCAGAGAGAGAACAAGCTAGACACATATGAAGACAGAATGAGACAGAAAATGAGAAGGAGCCATAAGAATAGAACAGATTGCCCACCTTAGCATGAGGCCTAGCACAGAAATTCAGGAGAAGCAGAGAGAAGCCAGATTGAATCAGTCATGTTGGAGAGGAATTTTGAACCAAAACAGCTGAGTTGAGCCAGCCAGGCAGAGATCAGAAAGAATTAGGAAGGCATGAGCTTATTCAGCATTAAGTCTCAGAGGCTGAAAACATTCTAGGCCTAGACTGCACAGAGGCTAGAAACTTAGGTCCAAGACTAGACAGACCTAAGTTACCCGATGGAGGCAGTAGGCCTCTGAGATGACAATTATATCAGGTGAATAAAAGTTACTTTTACAGAATTTGGCAGATGAACCAGGTATAAATCAAGGCCTGGTTTTTGTTTTTGTTTTGGTGGTTGTTGTTTTTTGATCAACATATACATTAAAAGAAAACTTACACAAAATTCAGAGGTCTGGTACGATATCACACGTTTGATACTACATGTTTGATCCCAGCACTTGGGAGGCAGAAGCAGGTGGATGTTTGTGAGTTACAGGCTAGCCTGCTCTTCCTGGTGAATTCTGGGCTAGTTAGGGCTACATACTGACTCTATCTCAAAAGAAAAAAAACAAAACAAAACTAAACAGGCACAAAAATTAGGTGTTATATATCTACAGTTCATTGTGAAATACTCAGAGTAACAAAGCAAGGATAGACAGAGGATGTAAACACTGTAGCCATGTACTTACCTGGCTTAGCACCTGAAGTATCAAAGGCACTTGCTGAGGGTAGAGCAACCCCTGGGACATTAGTGACAAACAGAGCTTTGCATCTCTTTTCAGTTCATCATAACTATTGTCATTTTCCACTGGGGCGATCTATAAAACAAAACAAAACTAAATGGTTACCACATGCTACATCCTACATGACAGAAATCCCAGCACCTAGGCGGCCAGCCTGGGCTACAGTCAATCTGAGGCCAATCATGACTAAAGAGACTCTGTCTCAAAATGAAAACATAAAACAAAACCACATTTTTACTTTTAACAACTTCTATGGGAAATTGCAAATATATACATAAAATACAATGAGCACCTTATAATCCAATCACTTCTTTAACAATGACAAACTCATTGATAATCTTGTTTTATTTTTGCTTCCTGTTGTCCCCTTCTATCAACTAAAATATTTGACACAAGCTTCATAGATGTTCCCTGATGTCATCTTAAAAGTATATAATCTAGAAACATCATTACAGTCACAATCAAAAAATACTTGACAGTAGCTAGTAACTAAACCATAGTGCTCAGGTCTCTGCGAGTCTTAAGAAAGCCTGGTCTACTCAGTGAGTTCCAGGTCAACCAGCGATATATGATGAAACTCTGCCTCAAATAAAAAAACAGCAAAATAATCACAAAAACTCTATATTAGTGCTTAAACTTCCCCTAAGGCAGCATTGGCCCATTGTCATAGCAGATATTCTGGGCTCACCCGACATCATAATAATCACATGATGCTGTAGTTCTAAATCTCTGAAAATTTCTTGATATCTGATTTTTAACATTTGGAGAAAGAAAGTGAGTTCTCATTTAGTAATTTCCTGACTCTTGGTCTCCCTAATGTATCTACTTGATGGTATATTTTGGTTTCTGTAAGTCCTATTCTCTGGACAGTGGATCTAGGTTTCATTTTACTAACATGTAATATTGAATACAACATAAGAATTATTATGAGTTCTTTTTTTCCCACTATATTTTTCCTTATGCAATAGTCCGTCATAAAAGAGAAGTCTACAGAGTGGTACTATTGTAGCTCATACTCTTCGCTGCTATACAGAATACTTTATATATAAAAGCTTTTGCTTGTTTAGAATATTGAGTTCCTTCCTATACTGAAATAGTAAACAATTATTTTCTTAAAGGGTACTTTTATTATAAACCCATTAATTTCAACAAATCTGATGACTTTGTATTAATGTAGTACTCTTTAAAGTGACGTTTCTTAATTAATCTCAAATTGGTGCCTTGATTTCAGATATGATATGCCAAGATGAGCTCATTTATCTTAGATGTTTCTAATTCCTCCAAGAAGCCCTGATTTTCATAGAAACTGTTACTGAGAAATTGAAGTTGGGGTACAAGGAATACTGTTACCACTCTGTGAGGGCTTCTTCCTAAGTTTTTTAGGTTGAGAAAGCTGGGAAATAAACACATTCTTTAAAGACAGAAAAAGCTTATACTGATATTTTCTCTTTAGATTTATAATTGTTTTAAAGTTACATTGTTTGATTGACAGAATATGCGTGCATATATGTGTGTAGGCTATGGAGTTCAGAGGACAAATTTTTGCAGGAGTTAATTCTGTCCTCCACCATGTGAGTTTTGAACTCAGGTCATTAGGCTTGGCGTTGAGCCATCTCACCAGCCCCACTATTTATATCTTTAATGGTAAAATTTATAAAGAGGGGCTGAAGATATAGGTTAGTGGTTAAAAGCACTTGCTGCTCTTGCAGAAGAACCAGGTTTGATTCCTAGCATCCACAATGCAGTTATTGTAAGTCTAGTTCCAGGTCATTCAACATCCTTTTATTCTGGCCTTTGTGGGCACAAGTCATGCACACATATATGCAGATAAAAATATATATAAAAAATAAATCTTTTAGCCAGACAATGGCAGTACACATATTGCTTTAATCCTAGCACTCGAGAGGCAGAAGTAAGTAGATCTCTGTGAGTTCAAGGCCAGCCTGGTCTACACTGTTGAGTTCTGACAGCCAGGGCCACACACAAAAAAAGCCCATCTTGGGGGTGGAGGTGGGGGAAGTGTGTGAAATAGGTGTAATTAAGAGACTTTCATAGACAGGGCTAGAGAGATGGCTCCAGAGGTCCTGAGTTTAATTCCCAACAACCACATATGGCTCACAATGATCTATAATAGGATCCAATGCCCTCTTGTGGTATGTCTGAAGACAGCTACAGTGTATTCAGATATGTAAAATAAATAATTCTTTAAAAAAAAACTGTCATAATAATGAGACAGTTCTGGTTTTGTTGCAGTACATATAACATGAATCTGTACAGGTGATACAATGACACAGAATTATGTAGTATGTACATAGATCAATGCCAGGTTTCTAATTTTGATATTATACTACAGTTATGGAATGTTTAGTGTTAGAGGAAATGAAGTGAAAAGTACCATATAATTTTATTGATTTATTTTGTAACTTCCTGTGAATCCATAATTAATAAAAAGTATTATTTAATTATCCTTAAGGTTTTTGAGAAAAATGAAAAAAAATCACAAAAATCAGGTGATGATTTGATTTTTTTCCCTAACATGTAAAGATAGTTTAATGCATATGAATATGTGCACATCAATGCCAATATCCATTCCTGCTACTGCAGACAACCAATTTCCTTTTTGAGCATCATCCTCTTACATTCTGGAGGGCTGTCAATCAAGAGATCCTAGGTTCAAGAGAGGCAAAGGATTTGTGCTTGCTTGGTGTAAACTTGGATTTTAGGCATGCAGATCTTGAAGAGATCCATGGGAGCAATGCCCTGGAGTAAAATCTTATCCTTTTCTGTAATCCAGAACCTTGGAATTCTGGCTCCTACTCAGCTCTCAAGTTTTACTTTGTTGTGTAAACCACCTAGACATTTTCTGGTAATATTAATTTACTACCTTACCAATGAGTAGATTTCTAATGCTTGAACTTAAAGAGCCTTAATCAAATAGAAGACTAGGGTGGAGAGGTAGAAAGAGGCTAAGAGTGTTGGTGGCTCTCCTACAGTACCTGGGTTGGGTTCCCATCGCCCATACAGCAAGCAACCCACAATCATCTGTAGTTCCAATTCCAAGGGATCTTACACCCTCTTCTGAACTTTAAATGCATCAAGTATGCACAATGTACACTTACATATATGTACACAAAATACTCATACATACGAACACTTTTTAAAAATTAAAAGATGGAAGACTCTCTATGTTTCAGTACCAGAACTCTATTGATTGCTGTAAGAGCAGATTTAAAAAATATATCAGAATAGAAAAAGTATGCTAATTTTTGAGACAGGAATTCACTCTGTAGCCCATGCTGGCTTTGAACTAGATTCTCCCCCCAGTTTCTCAAATGCTGGGGATTCAAGGCATATACAACATACCTAACTTTTAAGAATTCTTGTTTTTGATGAGTATGAAACTGCTTTATGTGGTTTCACTTTATGTTAAATCTGTGTGCATGCATGCACACACACCACAGCAAGCATGGGCAGGTCAGAGGACAACAACTTACAGACATCTATTCTCTCTTTCCATTACATGGGTTCCAGGAAATAATTTCAGGTTTTCAAGTTTGAACCATTGTGATAGCTCTAGGGTTAACCCTTTAAATAAAAGTGTTAAATGTACCATATCTGATAATTTATTAAAAAACAAACAACATGAAAATATAAACTACGTGTTATATAGAAGATGTTGATGAATGAAAAAGAACACAGTGAGAAGGGCAAATGATTGTACCTCATTCTTGACCATTTTTAGTGTTCATATGCTTGACACATTCACTGAACACTTTGGACAGGCAGGCAACTTTTTCACTTGGTTTAGAATCCAATAGATCAGCATATTATTCTTTTTAATCTGAACTCTTGGTCTTTGCCATTAGCAATGTGAGGAGTAGAAAATTCAGATGAAATGATATTCATGTTATTGAGTTAATCACAGAACTTAAGAAAGAAAGATATGTAATATTAATCCACATAATCTTTACCACACCCTTAGAATGTGAGTGGACACTATTTTCAATTTGCACATGAGGAAAAAGAAGTAAGTCCTGAAGGGCCAGCAACAGAGCCAAGACAGATTCCAACGAACCTGGCTCCTATTCCTGCCTCTTACTATTACAAACCTAGTAAACGTTCGTAATGATGATGATGATGATGAGGAAAATGATAATAATAATATCAAAGCTACTATATAGTAAATGGTTTACTATATAGTAAATTACAATAGCTACATAAAAAATATTACAGACAAGAGAAATTATTACATTAAAATCTAACTGTCCCTTTTAATCTTTCATATGTTCTCTAAAGTAAAACTAGCTAATGCTTGGTCTGCAAAACTTATAGCTGGGTGTGGTGGCTCATGCTGGTAATCTCAACATTTTAGGAGGTGGAGACAGGAGGTTCAGCTACACAGCAAGTCTGAAGCAAGCCTGGGCTACATAGGATCCTATATAAAAAAAGAAAAGAAAAAAAGACCTTTTATACATCTCTTGTGCTTTCACATTGTGGTGGTTTAAATGGAAATGTCCCACCTAGACTCATATATTTAAATACCTGGTTCTCAGGGAGTGGCACTATATAGGTTAGGTGGTGTGGCCTTGTTGGGGTAGGTATGGGCTTATGGAGGAAATGTATTGGTAGGGATAGGTTTTGAAGTATCAGAAGCCCAAACCACGCCCAGTGGCTCTCTCTCTTTCCTACAGATCCAGAAGTACAACTCTCAGCTATCATGTATGCCGGTATGCTACCATGCTCCCTACCATGAGGATAACGGAATAAACTTCTGAAACTATAGGCAAACCCCAATGCTATCTTTTATAAGAGCTGCCATGAACCTCTAACTGGCCAGGCAGTGGTGGCACACGCCTTTAATCCCAGCACTTCGGAGGCAGAGGCAAGCGGATTTCTGAGTTCCAGGCCAGCCTGGTCTACAGAGTGAGTTCTAGGTCAGCCAGGGCTACATAGAGAAACCCTGTCTCAGAAAAAAAAAAAA
>JADRCD010185029.1:7814-27736 GCA_019843815.1 Montemys delectorum | reverse complement strand
GATGGATGGATGGATGGATGGATGGATGGATGGATGGATGGATGGATGGATTGTAGGTGAGTAGCTGAGCCTGCTGTTGGTGGTGCCACATTTGGGCAGTTGGTCTTGTGTTTCATAAAAAAAGACAGTAGGCATCACTCTCCCCAGTCTCTGCTTTAGTTTCTGCCTCTGTATTCCTGCTTGAATTCCTCCCTGAGTTCCTTCAAGTAGAGTAGAAATGTAAGCCAAGTATACTCCCTCCTACCCAAAACATCATAGTGTTTATCACACAATAGAGAGTTAAAACATAGCACATGAATAGCAACTTGCATTTGAATGCCTAACACCCCATGCAATAGCATAGGCATAGAAGGTATGACTGCACACCTAATGCTGGAGAAGTGGAGACAGGAGGATTCCAGCAACTAGCTGGCCAACTAAACTAGGCAATTCATAGCCTTCCAATTCAGTAGAGAGGTTCCAAAAATAAATCAAGTGGACAGTTACAGAATACATATGACATTAACCTTCAGTTTCTATATAAACATGCCCATACATGCACACATAACTGTATGCATACTTATACATATACCTGAACATGTACATACAACACACACAGTATATATTTGTTATTTTATTTCATTTGAGACAGAGTCTCATGTAGTCCATGCTTGCCTTAAACTTGACATGTACTTGCAGATGATCTGAAATCTCTTATCCCTCCTGATTCTAACTCACAAGTGCTGAAATTAGAGATGTATATGACCTCATTCAGAAATATATGAATACATTGAATAATAATTTTATTTTGATCATTGTGTTTTCCATTTTAAGCATAATAAATAAATCCCTAAAATTCCTATTGAATAATTGGTTCAGTAAATAAAGTAAATTTTATAAATTCTTATCTATATGTGCTATGTCTATGTCCATTCTGATACCTAGCAACTTACAATGGCTATAAATATTCACTTTAGTCAGGTTCTTGAACTCATGCTTACTCATGTATGGTTGGGGCTCTTCATTTCATCTCCACCCTTATAATATTGGAAATAAAAACCCTCCCTTTTGACTTTTATTAAAGCAAAATTTAGCTTTTTACCTGATGAAGGCATACTTTCCTGATCTCATTTTGTGTCAATTGTCAACTTTTTAATAAGGCAGGATTATGGATTCCATAGCATTTCTATGTGTTAGAAATAGAAGCCAGTCCATTGAGATCTCAGATGCCTGGATCCTAATTTAATCCAATGCAGGTGTGTCATCTTACATATATGAATATTACCTATTCATTTCTTTACCTTTCTGTTGAAGCACTATTGCAAACTCTGAAATTCTGTCCGTTGTGTGGAGAATGTAGTGAAATTGCTCATCCTGTTATATCAATAGTCCCAAAGCACAACATTTGAAAGTGTATAGTGAGGAGGATTGGGTTAAGATGTAGGCTAGCATTTTGTTTGCAGTCGGGCTCTCCTGCAGAAGACTGCTCCCTGCCAGAGGTGGGCAGAATGACTATTATTCATACAGAAACCAATAAAACTACAATAAACAAATATTTTCCTTTTACTACAAATGTTACTTTCATAAATAAGTAACTGTATGAATAAGGAGGCACACGGATCAATGTGTGGATGGATAGAGACTGTTTTCAATGCACTTTTGAACGCTGAGTCAGCATCAGATCAGATTCAATTTCAAGTACATAGTTTAAAAAGATTCATAATTTTATAATAATGGCAGAAAACTGAAGAAGGAAGAGAAAACTGACTCAAATTAGTATATATGGGGAGGCTTCCTATTCTTCACAATATTTAAGGAATAGAATGAGACAGAGGACATGTAAGGATGTGGCTTGCCAGCAGGGCTTTCAAGACTACGGTACAGAAGCCGAGCTCTCCAAAGTCAGCTCCAAAGTGCATGGCTTAGGCATACAAATAAGACAGGAACTGAAGGTGCTGGATGCCCTGGACATGACATTATATAACAGTTCCATTTATAATTAAGTCTTCCAGTGACAAATAAAACCATAATCAAGGAACACTTAAAGGGCATTTCATTGGACAGGATATTGTCTCACTGAATCTTTATAAGGAATACATCACCTTCAAATTTTAGCCTTAAGTAGGGTAAGAATTGTTTCTCCTTCCAGAGGAGCAGTTAAAGGTCCCAGGGGGAGAGGATGTCATGTTCCTTAATGGTGTAGGTACTGTTTTACTGTCCTCATTCGAGCAAATATCCCTTCTCACACTCATTTAGAAACCATAATGAACACGGTGAGATACACACACACACACACACACACACACACACACACACACTGAAATCCAGAGGAAAGGTTTGGATGAAGAAAAGATTTGGTGTTAGTAGAAGAGGAAAATGGGTGGGAGAGGTTGGGGTCAAAGAAAATCTGTGCATGAAAGTATAAAAGATGTTTTCATTTTAAAAGCATCGTTTTACCAATTCCACCCCCTCAGGAATAAGAGCATATTCTCCAACTAAGGTCTATTCCCTGAAACCTATCTTTAAATATTACCATAACTATTATCTTTGTTCTCTCTTAACTTTTAAAATTATTTTAAAGAGAAATAAAAAACCACAACACAAAACTATAAGCCTCTGATTTCTCTTTTTTTTTTTTTTTTTCCTTTTTTTTTTGGATAATTTTTTTTTACTTACATTTTAAATGTTATCCCCTTTTTAGGTCTCACCTCTAGAAATCCCCTATCCCACCTATCCCAAATCCCTTCCCCTGCCTCTATGAGGCTACTCCCCCTCCCACCTACCCACTCCTGCCTTCCTGCGCTGGCATTCTCCTACAATGGAGCATCAAACCCCTAAAGGGCCAAGGGCCATGACTTCCACTGATGTACAACAAGGCCATACTGTGCCACATATGCGACCAGAGCCATGGGTCTCTCCATGTGTACTCTTTGATTGGTGATCCAGTCCCTGGGAGCTCCAGTGGGTCTGGTTTGTTGACACTGTTCCTACTGGGCTGCAGACCCCCTCAGCTCCTTCAGTCCTTTCTCCAACTCTTTCAGCGGGAACCCTGGGCTCAGTATAATGGTTGACTGCAAGCATCTGCAGAGCTTTTCAGGAGACAACTATATCAAGGCTTCTGTTAGCAAGCAGCACTTCCCTACATCTGCAATAGTGTCCAGGTTTGGCAACTGGATGTGGGATGGATCCCCAGGTGGGACAGTCTCTGGATGGCCTTTCCTTCAGTCTCTGCTCCATACTTTGTCTCCATGTTTCTTCCTGTATTTTGTTCCCCCTTCTAAGAAGCACTGAAGCATCCACACTTTACTATTCCTTCTTTTTGAGCTTCATTTGGTCTGTGAATTGTATCTTGGGTACCCTGATCTTTTGGACTAATTTCCACTTATCAGTGAGTGAATATCATGTGTGTTCTTTTGTGACTGGGTTGCCTCACTCAGGATGATATTTTCAAGTTACATCCATTTGCTGAGAATTTCATGAAGTCATTGTTTTTAATCACTGACTAGTATTCCATTGTGTAAATGTACCACATTTTCTGAATCCATTCCTCTGTTGAGGGACAGCTGTGTTATTTCCAGCTTCTGGCTATTATAAATATGGCTGCTATGAACATAGTGAAGCATGTGTCCTTATTACATGTTGGAGCATCTTCTGGATATATGCCTAGGAGTGGTATTGCTGGGTCCTCTGGTAATACTATGTCCAGTTTTTTGAGGAATCACCAGACTGATTTCCGGATTGTTTGTAGCAGTTTGCAATTCCACCAGCAATGAAGGAGTGTTCCTCTTTCTCCACATCCTTGCCAGCATCCATTGTCACCTGAATTTTTGAACTTAGTTATTCTGATTAGTGTGAAGTGGAATCTCAGGGTCATTTTGATTTGCATTTCCCTGATGACTAAGTATGTTGAACATTTTTTTAGGTGCTTCTCGATCATTTGAGTTTCCTAAGTTGAGAATTCTCTGTTTAGCTCCTTCCTGATCTTTTAAAAGGGTTATTTGTTCTCTGGTGTCTACCTTCTTGAGTTCTTAGTAACACATTGATAAAAACTGCACGGTATTGGTACAGTGACAGGCAGGTAGATCAATAGAAAAGAACTGAAGACCCAGAAATGAACCCACAAACCTATGGTCATTTGATCTTTGACAAAGAAGCTAAAACCATGCAGTGGAAAAAAGATAGCATTTTCAACAAATGGTACTGGTTCAACTGGCGATCAACATGTAGAAGAATGCAAATTGATCCATGCTTATCTCCCTATACAAAGCTCAAGTCCAAGTAGTTCAAGGACCTCCACATAAAAACAGATACACTGAATCTAGTAGAAGAGGAATTTTGGGAAATCTTCGAACACATGAGCACAAGGGAAATTTTCCTGAAAAGAACACCAGTAGTTTACGCTATAAGATCAGGAATTGACAAATGGGACCTCATAAAATAGTAAAGGTTCTGTAAGGCAAAGGACGCTGTCAATAGGACAAAACAGCAACCAACAGATTGGGAAATGATCTTTACCAATCCTACATCCGATAGAGGGCCAATATCCAATATAAGCCTCTGATTTCTAACACTTATTCTCATTGCATAGACTCTCAGGAGGAGAAAAAAAGAGTGTGCTCAGAAGTCCTTTTCAAATACTCAAGATGCCTGACAAGAAATAGAAAAATGTAATCATAGAAAGATAACAAAAATGAATAAAAATATACAGGGTATATTTTTTCATATTTTTAAGGTGTATGGTAAAGAAGATATACAGCGACCACCTACAGAGTGGCAGATCAACTTTACTTGGGGTGATGCAAGGCTTAGATAGTTGAAGGGTTAGGTGTGGTAGAAACATTCAGGATGGGCAAAGATCACTGACTGAAGGCTTAGGGTACAGAAATGCCTCATTTGCTTGAGGGAACATTTCAGGAATCTCAGGTGCCAGGTGAATGGATTCTTTTCAGGAGAAAGGAAGTTTAGTTTGTAATCTTAACAAAGGGTACATGACTTTCTCCAGGTAGAGAAGTTGGGGAGAGTTGAACTCCCAAGGCAACCTCAGAGAGGTGAAAACCCTGCCAATGAAGGGAGTCCTCCATTATGTGTCAGCTCAGAAGTTTATCAGGTCAGTGGATGACTTGGACCTTAATTAGCAGAGTTTTCACAAGAAGCATTTAGAAAATCAATAGATTGGAACAAAATAGAAAGTCTCTTAAATGCATAAGAATCAAAACACTAAACATACAGAACAACAACAACAAACATTAAAAGCTGCAAGGTAAAAGATCAAGTAAGAAATAGAGAACTGTTATAACTACACATCTGACTTCTCAACGGAGACTAAAAGACAGAAGGGCCTCGATAGATATACTGTAGGCTCTAAAAGACCACAGATGCCAGTCTAGAATACTAAACACAGCAAATTTTTCAATTACCATAAATGGAGAAAATAAGAAATTACATGGTAAAGTCAAATTTAAGCAATATTTATCTATAAATCCAAACTTACAAAGGATACTAGAAGGAAAATTCTAAAACAAACAAACAAACAAACAAAAAACACAGAGAATAAATAATCCCAGACCTACAAAATCAAAGGAAGGGAATCTTACTCTTAAACATACATGCACCCCACCACAGCCAACAACAACAAGTATCATCAACAAATTATTAACAATCACAGGTCATTGATACCTCTGAAAATTAGTGGTCTCAATTTCCCAATAAAAAGATACAGAATGTATGCAAAAACTAGATCCATCTTTTGCTACATTCAGGAAACACACTTCAACATAAAAGATAGACCTCAGGGTAAAATGTTGGAAAAAGACATTCTAAACAAAGGAATCTAAGAAATGAACTAGTGTAGCTATTTTAATGTCTAACAAAATAGACTTCAAAACAGAACTAGTCAGAAGATATAGGGAAGGACAACACATACTCATCAAATGGTAAATTCACCTAGATGACATTTCAATTCTTAATATGTATGCCCCAAACACAAGAGTGACCACATTTGTTAAAGAAACACTTTTACATCTTAATTCATACATTGACCCTCACAAAATGATAATGGGAGACTTCAATACTTTACCCTAACCAATAGACAGGTCATCTAAACAAAAACTTCATAAAGGAAAATTAGAGCTAACATACATTATGAAACAAATGGACCTAAGAGATATTTATAGAACACTTTGCATAAATACAAAAGAATATACATTTTTCTCAGCATGGAACTTTTCTCATGGAACTTTCTCCAGAATAAACCACATACTCCAATACAAAGCTAGTTTCAGCAGATACAAGACAATTGAAAAAAATCCATGTACTGGCTGGATTTGTGTATCAACTTGACACAAGTGAGAGTCTTCAGAAAGAAAGAAGCCTCAGTTGAAGAAATGCCTCCAGGATATCCAACTATAAGGCATTCATCCACTAAAAATCAATAGGAAAGGGCCCAGCCTATTCTGAGTGGTACTATACCTGGGCTAGTAGTCCTGGGTCCTATGTGAAAGTAGTTTGAGTAAGCCATGTAAAACAAGACAATAAGCAGCACCACTCCACAGCTTCTCCATTAGCTCCTGCCTCCAGGATCCTATCCTGTTTGAGTTCCTGTCATGACTTTGGTGATGAATAGCAATGTAGAATTGTTAAGTGGAAAAAACCATTTCCTCCCCTACTTGCATTTTGGTAATTGTGTCTCATTGCAGCAACAGAAACCCTAAATAAGACACTTTGTATCTTATCAGACCACCACAGATTAAAACTGAATATCAGAAACAACAAAAAGCTTACAATCTGATATAAATTGAACAACTCTCCACTGAAAGAAAAAATAAATCAAACAGAAATAAAGAACGAACTTAAACTTCCAATAGAAATTAATGAAAATGAATACATAACCAATCTTATGGAACAGAATGAAGTAGTTCTGAGAGGTAAGTTCACAGCACTAAGTGTCTACATTGAAAAATAAAGAGACTTCATACTACAAAGTTGAGGGTCTACTTGAAATCTCTAGAACAAAAATAAGAACTTACTCCCAAAAGGAGTAGATGGAAAGAAATAAAACTCAGGGCTGAAATCAATAAAATAGAAATGAAGAGAACAATGAAATAAACAATTGGTTCTTTGAGAAAAAAATAAATGAATTCTTATACATGTTAAATAAAGTGAACAGAGAAAATATCCAAATTACTGAAATCAGAAATGAGAAGAGGGACATGATAAAAAAATGTCAAGGAAAACCAGAGAGTCAATAGGACATACTTTAAAAGCCTGTACTTCACTGAATTATAAAATGTTGTCTTGTCTAAAAAAAAAAAATGATAGGACAAAGATGAAACAGAGACTGAAAGAATGGCCAACTAATAACTGGCCCAACTTGAATCCATTCCATAGACAAGCACCAATCCCTGACACTGTAAATGATACTCTGTTGTGCTTGTAGACAGAAGGATAGCATAACTGCCCTCTGAGAGTCTCCACCCAGCAGCTAACTGAAACAGATGAAGATACCCATAGCCAAATGTAGGATGAAGATTGGAAACTCTTATAGAAGAGTTGGGGGAAGAAGTGAAGGCCCTGAATAGGATAGGAACTCCACAGTAAGACCAACAAAGTCAACTCACTCAGACGCTTGGGAACTCTCAGAGACTGAGCTAACAACCAAAGAACATACATTGGCTGGACTAAGGCCCTGTCAAATATGTGAAAGATGTATAGATCAATTTCCATGTGGATCCTCCAACAACTGAAGCAAGGACAAGCCCTAAAGCTGTTGCCTATATGTGGACAATCCATTTCCCAGAGCTGCTTTGTCTGGCCTCAGTGGGGGAGGTTGTACCTAACCCTGCAGCAAGTTGATACATCATGGTGGGAATTCTTTTCTTCCTATTAGGTTGCCTTGTCCAGCCTCAACATAAGGACTTTTACCTTGCTTATTGTATACTGTTTTGTGCTGTTCGGCTGTGTCTCCTGAAGGTCTGATCTTTTTTGAAGAAAATGCATCTGGGAGAGAGTGGAGGTTGTAGAAAGTGTGAAGGAGTAGAGGGAGGGGAAACTTTGGTCAAGAAGAATTGTACGAGAGAAAAATATTTTATCAATTAAAATGATTATTTTAAAATAAGACATGAAAATTCTGAATGTAGAATATTAAAATACTGAGGAATATTTTTTCAAATGTTCAACATCCTTAGTCATCAGGGGCATTCAAATAAAAGCTATGGTTGAATTTTCATCCTTTATCTGTCTGAATGACTAAGATCCATTATACAAGGAATAGCTCATGGTGGCGAGGATATAGAGCAAAGAGGAAAATTCCTCCATTGTTAGTGTGAGTACAAAGCTGTCAGCAACTATGAACATCAATAAGGCAGTTCCTCAGGAATATGGAAATCAATCTACTCCAAAATCCAGCTACACTACTCTTGGGCATATACCCAAAAGGTGTTTCATATAAACAAACAAACAAACAAACAGACAAACAGACAAAAAGACTTAAATATTTATTTTCATTTAAAAAAACTAATAGTGATATATTATTTTAAAATATCATACAACTAATATGTTTGGAGTTATTTAAAATTTATATTGAGAAAACCATATATATTTTCAGTATTGCTATAGACAAGCATCTATATAAAACTGTTCAATTGACTGTTGTTTTATATCAGACAACTTTTATAGTACTCATTTTTACTGTTACAATATTTTATAAATTTTAAAGAATATGATAAAAAAAACCAAAAGATATGGCAGGTATGGAAGGGTGTCTCTGGGAGGAGTTGGGGGCCAAAAAAAGAAAAATGATGTAATTTACTTATTTACTTAAAATATGTTTTTAAATGTTAACAAATGTGTTAACAAATTCAGATAAATTGAAATTATGTATTTTTTCTCATCATAATGCAATAAAACTTAAATCAATCAATCAATAAATAAAAAGAAATGTCTAAATAAGGATGGAGACTGAACCCCATCTGGCCATCTCTTGTCACCAAACAAAGCTTCCAATATCAGTACTGGGTTTCATTCATTTGAGTTGTTGGCCATTGGGATCCAATGGAAATTCTCAAACAACCCAGGCTTTTGTAGACAATAGGTTGCTCTCCACAAACTGACAACAACAAGGTCCCACCACTGAAGACCATACCCACAAAACTCACTGAACATGGAAAATGCAATGCAGAAAGTTATACTGTACACAATACACATATATACAAATAATAAGTACTATCCTAAATCTATACATACACATTAACATATAACAACACAGTATACAATGCTTCAGTATATTAAGTATATAACCTCACTGTATAAGAGGAACAGAAATGATCATAGTTATTTCCTGAGAGAAAAGTAGCTTGAAGGAGAAATGGAAAGAAAGATATTTCCCCCTTTGCCCCTCATGTATCTTCATCATTTGAAGTTTTTAAAGGAGAGACTTAATCCATTTATTTGTGCAATTGCAAGAAAATGAAAGCTCTTTGTCCCTAGATGGAAGCTGGGATGGGTCAAGACCAATGGGTAATATCTAGTCATAACACAAAACTACACTGATTTCTTGCCAACTCTAATTCTAGACTGTGGATGCCAGACTATGGGAAAATCAGAACCTCAAACAAAGGATTACATTAAAAATTAATACAATCCTAGTGGCCAAATTATGGTTAGTAGCCTACAAAAGAACAGGATATAGCAAAGAGGAATTGAACCCAGCTTTCTGAGTAGAATGTTTTTCCCCATTAGAGAAACCTTTTCCTGTCCTTACAATTCCTCCTTTAAATGAAAAGATAACCAGCTTCCAATGGGACAGAAGCTTAGGAGGAGTCCAAAATAAAGTTTCATTGGACTATTACAGTTCATTATGATATCAAGTTTTAAAAGAATAAATTGTTTTTATCATCCCTTGAAAAGTGGCTGTAGCACATCTTTCTAAATGAACTGAAGTTGCAACTTGCATTGTGAGAAGTTATTTAGATCTGACTTTCTTTGATCCACAAATCCTCTAATTTAGCAACTGATTGATGATAGTACAGTCTAATCAAAGGCCCTTTATAAAACAAGATGATGTTTCATTTTCCCTGGAGTTCTAGTTTAACTACAACCCTATAAAATATCCAAAAGAAATTTCCAGCAATAAAGTAAAGACTCAGCCCAGTAGCAGAAAGGCCTGCTGTTTGCTGTAGACGTAAGGAGTCGGATTGCCATACATTTATCAAAGTGAAATTTATTTCACCCAGTGTGAGTGACAGGATGACAAGCTTTATAATGATGCAACAGTTTAGTAACAAAAGTGAAAACTGAAGGGCGAATCTGCTTTGGAAAGAAGCCAGGTAGTCATAATATTGATCACCACTGTTTGTGATCGATCCTGATTCATAAGACATGGTTTTGTACTTGCTTTTAAGATTATAAAACCTTTTGTGGCGCTCTATAATGATGAAATATCTGATATTTGTTTCATTTCTGTCTAGGTCAGATTTATTCACTTAACTATAATTTACTGAGTACCATGCACATGTATGGCACAATCCAAGAATCAGGTACAGTTCCTGACTTTAAGAACACTAACATTGACTTACCTTATCTTCTACCATGTGATTAAAGTACTAATATGAGTTATATTTTAGGAAAGATAAAAATAAATTTAACAAATAACCATTATCTTTTAGTCAAAATTTTAAAAGTGAAATATGGATACACAGTGAAAATTATGTTAATTTCAATAATTGAAGTCAGAACAAAGTGTTTGGAGACCTCAAAAAACTAAGACAACTGAACACAAGAGGGCATCCTAAAAGGTCTGCTTGTCAGTTTCCTTGTGCTCTATATCCAAAGCAATAGTTTTCACTTAAATCTAGCGAAACATAGTCACAAAGTAAACACTGCAAGGTTAAAAAACTACGAACATCTTATGGAAGCAAGAAATGTGTGTTCAAATGATGGACAATTGTAGTACACAGAATGAGACATCCACATCTACATGATCAGCTTCAAAAGATCTGAAGACTGCCTTTTGGATACTGAGAAGTTTACTTAATTATATTTATTAACGTGCTCAGATTTGAGTTTAGGCTACATGATTCTGAGTCATTGCCTACCATATTGAGATGGCCCCATCAAGATAAGAGAGTATCTCAATGGTACAGTGGTGTTCAGCATTTCTAACGCTCTAAGTCAGAACCCTAATATCTCCAAATATAGACAAAAGTGTCCCAATAAGAACATTAGACATATACAAATTTAATTGAAATCCACCATACACTTCACATATTTCAATTAGCTCAAATGTGTAATTTAATGAGTCTTTTAATATTAAAATGATAATAGTTTATCAACTCTGCCTTTTCCCTATGTTACATAAGCAACATTTCCTTATTCCCAAATCGATTTTTTCCATGTTGAATTTATGAGAACATTGAAGGCTCTTCACTTGCAATATCCAATAAAAAGAATTAAACCTATAAGTACATGATTTGACCAAAAACTTAAAGTAATACTTTTTGTCTAGTTTTCAAGAATTTTTATGAAGCAACATACAATCAATATTTATTCCAAATGTAGAGTTCTCAGTACTTAGCCAGTTTGTATAAACAACTGATCTCTTTCAGAGAAATCTGAAGTCCAGGGGTGAACTCCATAGGAACTTGAAATGCAGGTGGAAAAATTAAATATGTAGATTTACTTACTTTATCCCTGGAGAAGCTGAAAAGTTGTTTTCTCTCTGCAAAGAATTGAACTGCTATGACACTGGCTGAGTGACCCCATAGGACACCAACTGGTTTAGACAGGACATAGGGATTCCAAAGGCAAACTTTGTTGTTGATGCCAGCCGTTGCTAGTCAGAATTTAAAAGAAAATAAAATGCTTTTATTAATCTTTTTTAAATGAGTTTGTCACATGTCTGTATATAAGTTGAAAAGTGCCTCCTTGGGAACACTAGTTTCCCCATCTTAAAGGAAGAAAAAACCTGACATTGTCCAACTAGATTTGAGTTCAGTTGAATGGAGGATATGGGTTGATCTTGAGGCAAGGGTACGAATGGGCTAGAATACGAAAAGATAGTATCATTTAGGAATCCACCCAAAACTTGCCTGGGTTCACTCATTTCACTTAGCCTCAAAGTTCCCTATCTCTGGGACACATGGAAGTTAGACAGCATGAGAGGTATTTGGGGGTGGGAAGGAAAACCCAATATCCATGGGTCACAAGTCAATAAATAAAAGTATTAGGGACAAACTATTTTCCCAGTGTTTCAAGCATACCCATGCCACCAAGCATCACAAATACTTCCAACCTGGTTGTATGATCAAGTATTTCTGATGGTGGCTTCTTTATATTCAGGGACCATTTCAAGACCAAGCTGTGTAGTATGCAGTATAACTCTCTGGTTGTTTCTTAGTCTTGAACTGGCTATGCAGCTGTGATTATTATCCTTCCAGCACTGCTGAAAGTGCCAAATAGATAAATATAGGACTGAATGATTAGCCAGCCAGTGAGTTAAATGGGTGATATGAGTCCTTACCAAAGACTTCCAGCCCTTCTGGTATAGGTGTAGTATTTTTGGAAGTCCTTGAATTTTATGAACCCTATATGAAGGTATTTTATATGTGCTGTTATCCTTGGGAATTTTAAGTATCTGTTTTATTAACTAATACCAGTATTTTTCTGTAAAAGATAGCTACTAAATGTGAATTTGTATGACCTGAACCATAGGCCATATGTGTTCTCTATAACTACTCTATTAATTTTTCAATAACAGATCTACATGTCACTTTTATAGTGATTGAACATATATAGTCATAAATTAAATCATCAAATTTCATAATATATAGGCATCTCATTTAAAAGATTAATACCTGGAAAACATTATGTTTCCAAATACATTTGTATCAAAACAATATTGCCATAATAAATTAAAACCAAGATAGCCTGTAAATTTGTAAAACAAAAAAGTTAGAAAATATATTTTGAAGACTATCTAGGATTTGCAGTTATGCTGATGTGTGCAAGTATGTGTGCATTTATACATCTATGTATACATGTGTTTGTACATGCCTATGTATGTGGGTGTGCATATTTGTGGAGATGAAAGTGATTGACTTGTTTGGGTTCAGCACTTGCTGGAGCTCGAAAGACAGCAAAATAGCAGATGCTGTACAAACTGCCTTCTCTCCCTATATCATCTTCTGTCCCTACCAATTCTAATAAAAAATACTCATTAAAGCATTGGGGTGCTTTCTCATATTTTACCCCAGTGTAATTCAAACGCCTTGCACATCATATGTATCATTATCAAACATTCTCAGGCAATAAAATGTGGACTGCTCAAGTCGGTCTCCTTGGCAATAAAGCAACAAGGTGCAGTAGGTCTCTGCATACAAATATGCATCCTAGACAATTTATGAGGCCCTCATAGTCATCATGATTTATTTTACATACCAATTAAATTGAGCCGAGAGTGGTAATCAAAAGCGTGAATGCCCTGGGCAATGTTGAAAGACGTCATTTTAAGGATTTTTTTTGACTTCTCTCTCCATGCCAGCACCACAGTATTCGTCCTGCTCATTGTACTAGAAACAAAAGCATCTAAAGAAGCAATGTAAGTAACTGAAAAAAGAAAAGAGTATGATCTTCAATTGTTTACTCATCAGATAATAGCAATAGAAATGTTTCAACACAAGAATAGCAAAATTTACTCAGTGTGTGCTGACATATCCTAGTACTCAGAACAGCTCATTCCCCCATGCAACCACCAAAGAATTTATAGCAAAAGAAGAATAGCATATCACCATTCTGACTTTCTTCTCACTCTAGAAATACCTTAAGGGTTTTGTTTGTTTCTTTGTTTGGGGAGGGCATAGAGCAGTAAATAACACTCATCGCAAAAATCATGGGGCATTGTGTAGACAGAAAATGAACCAGTAGTCAAAATTTTGGAGTTTACCACCCTGACCTGAGTTAGGCAAACAAGAACTAGAAAGCTTCTGCTTGCTCTAGCTCATAGTCAAATTATAATTTATTTAAAATTTGAACGATCTAAAATGTTTAAGAGTAGGTGGGCCAGGACTCAGCCTTGGTATGATTCCCAAATGTAGCTAAGATTCAGATCAATATGGCAAACCCTCTGTCATATGTTGTGAATAAAATCCTACTTCCTTTGCCAAGAATGGACTGTCCACCTTGTATCATAATGGGTTTTCATTCTTGTCATAATCACAAGCTCTTCAACACAAGTAGCTGCTTCTAGACCAACATGGAACAGGATACCCTCTACTCACATAGAATCCCCATTTTTTTTTTTTTTTGCTCAGAAAAATAATTTACTTGTATGCAAAATTGAAAGCTTTTTGCCTTGATGCCAAAATGAAATTCTTGCATCACCAAAGCATTCTGTCACTTGTATAGCACAGGGGAAAGTTGCTTAAACATAAGCACTTTTAGATTTTTTTCTGCCTGCTGCTTCTTAGGTAGAATCAAGTGAGGTAACATAGACTTAAAAGACAATTCTCAGTGAATCAGGAGCATTTCTATACATCTAATGGAGCTGAGCACTGGCTGCCATTTATTCAAGATTGTCTTTTCAAAGGCATGTTTATAATAAACAGCCTTGGAATGCAGAGATAATGTCTCTCTTTGAAGGAAATGGCAGGCATGAAGAACAAAAGCAGCTTTCTCTGGAGCAAAAGGAATTACATGTCCTATACCTCTGTAAAAAGCTCAGATTTCTTAAATATGGGTTTCCTCTTCTCTATATCCATGAGCAGGCACAAATGTGTCTCTGTGGATTTGTAACAAATGTGTTAATTGCGTGTGTGTGTGTGTGTGTGTGTGTGTGTGTGTGTGTGTGCACGCGCGCGCGCATGTTTCTGTGCGTGTGCGTGTGTGTGTGCGTGTTTGTTTATGTGTGTGTGTGTGTGTGTGTGTGTGTGTGTGAGAGAGAGAGAGAGAGAGAGAGAGAGAGAGAGAGAGAGATCTATTGCTCACTTCAAGCAATCTTGTAACAATGTACTCCTGATTATCCTTGAGACAGTATATTTACTGTATAGCTAAGTTGGAAAGAGCATGAGGGCTGGCAAGATGGCTAAATCCAGGTCAAAGTGCTTGCCTCTATCTGGTGACCTGAATCCAATACCCAGAACCCACATGAGGGAAGAGAGAACAGTCTAATCGTGTGTTGTGCGCTGCCCTCCATGCTCATGCCACAGTGTACCCAGACACCATACACTCTCACTCACACAGTCCACACAAAGAAATGAATTTAAAAATAAATGTTTTCAAAAGCATGAATATGTATTCATAATCCTTAGTAGGTACTGCTATGGTTACATATTTGTAGTCTCTTAAACTGATACATTGAAACCTACTCTTCAAGGTAATGACAATAGGAAGGGCTCCTTTCGGGAGGTGATCAGGGAATTATGACCTTAGAATTTGGTTTGGTGCCCTCATATAAGGTAACTGAGGGAGGTTGTTTGTTCCTTTTATTATGCGAGGACACAGCTGGAATATAGTATCTCCAATTCAAGAAGTGTCCTTCTCCAGACACCATGTCTACTGACAGTGTAATCTCTGAACTTTATGTCCTCAAGAACTATAAAAATAAATGTCTGTTATTTATAAGTTATACAGAACACGTGCTTATATAAATATGCATAAACAAATTTCCAAATAATTGCTACAGGCCAGGAAGCTGACGAATAACCAGCTGTAGTCCTTCCTGTCTTACCTGTCCTATTGAGTTAACTGTTTCTAAAAGCAGCTGGAATTTTTTTCATTAAAGAGCTGATATTGACATGAGAATGGCCTCATTTACTGTATTTCATTTCTACCTCCCTAGCAATTAAATACAGCACATTCACAATTTATATTTAATGAGATTGAGACTGTTTAGAGTGCCACCTACATTGTTTCCCATTGGTACCACCGACATTAGTTATCAAAGGATGTCATCCAGTCTTCAGAATTGCTAGGTATTTGTTAAGACCTGTGGTGTGATGAAGACACTGAAGAAATAGACTCACTCTGTACCTTAGACATGTAGCTCTGAGCTTAGAAGAATGTAAGCCAAATAATCGGACAATACCTTATCCCATAGTATTGCTGCACAGAATTGTACAGAGATGTGTTAAAAGAAAGCCAACCACACAGGACTTGGTGTTTTGAAGACATTTCCCAGTCATTCTGTTGATGACAGAGATATGACAAAACAAATGACTTGTATTAAAGAAGCAGAAAATAAAAAAGGAGGAACTTCTTGTGTGCGTTGACGGTATGCGTTATTAGGGGAAAAAATAACTATCACCCCAAGTTAGGGCTTTTCAGTTAATGGTACCTTCTGTTCTTGCAGAGAACCTGAGTTTGGTTCGCATTATTCATGTGCATTCACTCACAAAACCTCTATATCTATAGGGTCTGGCAATTTCTTCTCACCTACTTAAGCAACCACACTTACATACACATACCTTATCTTGAAACATACATGCCTACATATAAATTTTTTTTTAGTCTAAAAATTAAGAATCCTCCAAAGGATACTTAATGCTGTCTCCAAGATGGGAGAATGAAAGAGTTTTGAGCCCACAGAAATTCAACCTACATTTTACTTTACAGATGAAAAAAAAAAAAAACAAAACTCACCAACTCAAGTTTAGTAATGAAGCTAAAGACAGAAGGTGGTTATTTCAGACTTGCGGGGTCTGGAGTTCTGATATTAAACTTGTGATCAGAATAATGGTGCATAGCATGAATATCACAGATCGAAACTCAATGCTAGATGCTAGCAGATACAAAATACAAATTCTGTCTGCAGAACCCGACTCATTGACAACTATGACTGTTCATGTTGTAACCTGCAGAAGAATCACTGGAAGATCAGAGTGAAAATGTGGATTCTTGCTGTGCCATCCTGACTGAACATCACTCACATGATCCCTGATGGTGCTGCTTATACTCCCTAAGGACCACACTTATAGTAAAAAAAATGCTGGAGCCTCTCAGGAGATAGCTATATGCTTGTCCTTCCTTCAGTCTCTGCTCCATAGTTAATCTCTGCCACTCCTTCTGTGTTGGCCTTGTGAAGGTTCTGTGCCCCAGTGTAGGGGAATGCCAGGGCCAATAAGTGGGAGAGGGTGGGGTGGCAGGCATGGGGAGGGGGGAGGCAAAAGGAGTTTGTTCTTGTTGTTTTTGTTTGTTTGTTTGTTTTTTGGAGGGGGACCTGGGAAAGGGAAAATTTACATGTAAATAAAGAAAATATCTAAAAAAATAATGCTGGAAAGAATTCTGTAGAATATAGACATCATTACACACTCTAAAGAACTAACCAGCATTTCTTAAATTTCAGAGACCAAATATTTATTTAGAATCTGATGAAAACCATGGACTCCATCAGAAAAGTGTGCACAGAAACAAATTTTTGTATATCAGGGTCTTAAGAACCTGCTCCCCACAATTCATATATGATAGTGCTGATGAAGTCAGGGGTTGAGCCTCTGAATGCAAGGTGATGTAGGGTTAGAAAAGAACTCTCCACTTGCTCTCTTGTATGGCTCTTCATATTGCTTTCTTGGAAAAGGTTTGGGCATATACCCCAGGTTGTCCCGGAGTTCCCTATATGAGCCAGTATGGGCTCAAGCTCACATTTGCATCGGAGACTCCCAAGAGCTGAAATTCCAAGTGTATAGCACTGTGCTTGGCATCCTTGGAAAATTCAAAGTTTCTTCTACTAGTTACTTACATTAATCAAAGCACAAAATAGATTCTCCTTTTTAGTTTTCACTTCTTTAATGCAATTAACTTTAACCAGATATTGAACTGAATCTCTTCTGAACTGATGTTGAACAGAATTTCTTCAAGACAAAAGGTAATCTAAGATGAAAAAGATAATCTCAGAAAGAGGAACCCCCTCTGGTACACAGACTAACTCACTATGAAGAGCCAGGAAACAGGAGTGATGTTACTGAGCAAAATGGTCCATGTTTCCAGTCCGTTCCCAGTTCATCCTCCATTGTTAATTGCCCTTACCCTTTTGGCTATTTTTTAATAATGATAAAGAGAATTTGCTGGCTCCTTCTCATGTACCAGGCAGCATGCCTGCAGTTCTCTGCCTATCATAATCTTCATTGTGTAAGTTATTTGATGTTTTCTAATGAGGAGATAGACATTCTAAAACTCAATTTGCTCCAGGTCATGCAACTAATTACAGACAGAGAGGAGACTGAACTGACTCTGAGCTCTCCTTTTTTCTTCTATTGCATACTCCCTTTCCGATAAGTCACACTGCTACATACATGTCACATGTCAGGACCACTTCTGGTATTATTTCTACCACCTGCACCATTTCTGTCCCAGTGGCCTCACTCTGAACACAAATCCCCACTTGAACTTCAGTTTTTCCCTTCCCTTACTTTTTCATGTTGCTACTGAGTCTACTTGAGAAGCAACGTTCTATATCTTCCCTGAATATCTCCATCCTTCTATCTCCATCTACCATCCACTGTACTTCCTTCTTATGAAAGAAAAAAGAAATGCTGACAGAGAGAGGGAAGAAAGCAGGGATGGTAGAGGAAGGAAGGAGGTCTAAAGGAATAAGCTGTAAAGTTAATACTTTGAGCTGCCTTAGAGAAGAGTTCATTTCAGGGGCATTCACCTGCTGCATGATGGTAATTTTCTAGATATGTCAAAGTATAAATATTTCAGATGTAAACTACTGTTCAGGGACTCATTGAATTTATTTCTCTTTTTTACAGAAAATGTTAAAGATTATTATGGCTTGGCACTCAAAATCAATATTATAATATCTAAGGTATAAAAAAATTGTATCATAACCATATCATCAACTCCACAGAAATTCCACAATATGATTATAATAGAATCAAAACAAAATATTACCATCCAGAAAATTTCACTAATATACCCAATTAACCATCTTCATTTTGGCGGATTTGAAAGACACAGTACTTTATCCTGCTCTAGTGTCCACATTATTCTCCTAAAATTTGAATCTGTAGCTTACCAGCTGACATTTATGGCTCTATAAGCTTATATACTGGAGCTTCAACAATTCATGCTTTATATAGAAATCAAGATACAACTTGTTTTTCATCTGTGGAATGGTAGATCTTCTGGGGATACATGTGTAAAAGATGAGAGAAGTGACACTTCTTTAAAACTAAATTATCTGGAAAAATTATTCCCTCACATCTTTAATTGTAAGGAAATCACATATAATAAATTATACATTTATAATACATAAGCACTAATATACATATACGTACAAACATGTACATAATTCACACACACACACACACACACACACACACACACACACACACGAGGCTTGACCCACCAAATGACTCAGACAGGTGCAGATACCCACAGCCAAACAGTGGATGGAGCCTGGGGACTCTTCCGGAAGAACAGGAGGAAGGATTGCAGCCCCTATCATGATAGGAACTCCACAGGAAGATCAAGAGAGTCAACTAACCTGGACCCTTGGAACTCCCAGAGACTGAACCTCAAACCAGAGAACATTCATAAGCTGGACCTAGGTTTCCCAACACAGATGTAGCAGATGTGCAGCTTGGTCTTCATGTGGGTCTTGAACAACTGGAGCAAGGCTATCCCAAAATCTGTTGCCTGTATGTGGGACGTGTTCTTCTAGCTGAGACTTCCTTGTCTGCCCTCAGTGGGAGAGGAAGCACCTAGAACTTGAAGTGCCAAGATAGGGGCTTACTACCAAGGGGAAAGTCCAGCCACTCACAGGAGAAGGGGAGGGAGGGACTGGGGAAGGATTGTGTGAAAGAGTGACTAGGAGAGGGGCAATGTGTGCGATGTTAAGTGAATAAGTAAAAAATATATATAAATTAATTTTTCAAATCTCTCTAGAACATTAAGCTGTTCTCTCTCTCTCTCTCTCTCTCTCTCTCTCTCTCTCTCTCTCTCTCTCTCTCTCT
>JADRCD010185028.1:30042-51182 GCA_019843815.1 Montemys delectorum | reverse complement strand
CTTGGTCCTGTGAAGGCTTGATGCCCCAGTGTAGAGGAATGTCAGGGCAGTGGTGGGTGGGTGGGTGGAGGAGCACCCTCATAGAAGCAGGGGGAGAGAGTATAGGATAGGAGGTTTGTGGAGGGGAAACCAGGAAAGGGGATAACATTTGAAATGTAAATAAATAAAATATCCAATAAAAAAGCTTACTAAACATTATAATTTAATAAATTTTATATCCCCTTTTAAAAAAATGTACCTGACTAATACAGATGTAGAGGCTCATAGCCATCCATTGAACTGAGTACACGGTCCCCAATGAAGGAGTTAGAGAAAGATTCTATGGAGCTGTTCCCTTAGGACGAACAACAATATGAACTAACTAGTACCCTCAGAGCTCCCAGGGACCCAACCACCAATCAAGGACTATACAGGGTGGGACTGCATGTTCTGGCAGCATGTGTATAGTAGAGGACTGCAAATTCGATCATCAGTAGGAGGAGAGGACCTCCGCCTTGTGAAGGTTCTGTGCCCCAGTGTAGGGGAATGCCAGGGCCAATAAGTGGGAGAGGGTGGGGTGGCAGGCATGGGGAGGGGGGAGGCAACAGAAGTTTGTTCTTGTTGTTTTTGTTTGTTTGTTTGTTTGTTTTTTGGAGGGGAACCTGGGAAAGGAGAAATTGACATGTAAATAAAGAAAATACCTAATAAAAAATAAATAAAATGCACAACTAGAAAAAAAACAGTTATTAAACAAAAACTCCAGTGGCAGCTGTGGGGTATCAAAAAAATTGCTAATCTTACAGAATTTCAGGAGTAGTTACCAAGGGTGGAAGTTAGCTGGCCAAAGAAAGAAAAATTGACCAATGGGTAGTAAATAGGTTAATATATGTTCAAGAGGTGGGATGACCCCCAGTCAAAAAAGCATGAAGAAAGGATTTGAATGTTGTTTTTATCATAAATATAATGCAATTATACATACCCTGAGGTGGAGCACATCAGCATATGTAATGGGTTCGGATTTTGCTTTTGCTTTTGTTTTGCACCAGTTAGAGTTAGTTTAAAAACTGACTGCAGCACCTTGTTAGGGCTTTCCTGGGACACAGGGGTCAGGCTTCTCTCTTTACCATGACGGGGAGACAGATGGAAGCAGGAGCGAGTGGGTGGATGAGAGAGAGATCCGTCTTCTGCATTGTTATTAAGGAATCCCAACTTGATTTTAAAATAGTTTTAACTACACATTGCATTACTACTGTTGATTTGTTTTAGGAAGTCAATAAAAAATAATAGACCTCAGATAACTATAGAAGTGCACATGACTTTTAAAATACATTATCTTTGACTCATTTTTTATAATGAAATTATGGAATAGTTTATATTTCATAATTGGTTATTTTTAAGTATAATCTACAGAATGGTACAAAAATTGGACCAGAATAATAAACCTTTAAGGAAATATGTTCAGTTTTATGAGCCCCTCTGACAACTATTAGTCTATTCGAATCACTAGTGTGAGATAAGGTCTGTGCTCACCGAGTCACTGGAAAGCTTAATGTCTCTCTTGCAGATATGCACACAGCGTCCATGGCAAATATTTCACTTAAGCTCACAGTTTTCTTAGCAGTCTCCGTTTAAGTTGTTCCTTGTTGAAGAGTTTATCTGAACGACACACTCTGAGAAGCCTCCTCCTCCTCCTGCAGGAATTCTTCTGTCCTGTTTGCAGAGGTATCATAGGGAGATGTTCTTGATACAGATTGCTTCAGTTAGAAAGAGCTTTGCCAAAGAAAGCAGACAGGCAGCTGTTTGTACAGTGCATAATTTTTTTTTTTTTGTTAAATATGGCTGCACCTGTGTAAACACATATTTTATTTCCAAGAAGTTCCCTGCAGCTGCAGAGACTTTCAGACCTAACCCAAGTAGTTATTTTTATTAAACCACATAATGCATTTAATAGCTTTTGGTCAGTTGTCAAACTTCAAAAATTATAAAAGAAGGCTCATTTATTTTAATATAAACCTTTTATTGTATTTTCTACGATCTTAATATGAGGTTGAATTTACTTCCTGTTTAGGTTTCATAGTGCCTTAATTACACAAGTTAGATTTAATTAGCCAAAATGCTGTCATGAAGAGAAAGTGACACAAGAAACAGTAACATTCCTTACTCATTCATTCGTTCATTCATTCATTCACTCATCTTCTTTCATTCTCCCCAAAGCAGTCAAGAAATGTAGTACTTGTATCCATACCTGTTATTAATATGGGAAAATATGGCAACACTGAGCTGGCTACATAGTACTACTGCAATCCACAGAAGTTCTGTAATAGCTAGTATGTCCAATGAGTTATTCATCAATATTTAATTATATTAAAATATTAGAAAATAACTTTAATTTTTAAATTTACTATTATTATTTATTGAATCAAACCTCTGTACCACTTTCTTGATATATATAAGTAATTCCCTCCTTGTACACTGCCCCCCATCCTATTAAGATATAATTGACAAGTACAACTTACATAATTTTAGTATGTGAAATATATTTTATACATATATATGTTTTAAATGTGTTTGCCAAATGTCCTATCCATTGCTTCACGTAGTAGTTGCTGTTTGTGTGTATGACCCAATGTGTAATAAAGGACATTGTTTTCATTTTAACGAATGAGTAATATTCAATTGTATATTACACTTTGTTTCCATCACCATACTGATCCTGAGGGACAATCAGATGTATCCCATTTGAGGAAACACTGTATGACTACACTGATGTGCATTCCCATAGACAGTACAAGGGGCTTCTTCACGTTCTGATTGGCAGTTGTTATCAGTTCTTGACTATAGTCATTCTGACAGTTGTGAAGTGATGACTTTACAGCCAATCTTTCTTTTCTTCTCCTTTCCCTCTCCCTCCTTCTCTTCTTCTCACTATTCTTCCTTGCTATATAGCTCTAACTGACATAGGGTTAACTTGTAGACCATGCTGAATTTGTGACAATCCCCTTGACTCAGAGTCACCTCCTCCATGCTAGAATTATAGGCGTGTACCATCATGCCTAGCTCGTGACTTGCCTGGCTCTATGACTTTAATGTTGAGCATCTTTTCATATATAGGCTGGCCAGTTGTTAATGCTTTTAAAAGAAACATCTACTTACGCCTATCGTATATATTTCAATCAGATTATTCATATTTTTGTGTGTACATGTATTAGGGTGTTTGTACTCTTGGGGGCATGAATGCATAATGTGGACAGAAGTCTACAAGTCTGCATAGGTGTCTTTCTCAATTGTTCTCTACTTTATTTTTTGAGAATTGTCTCTTAATGAACATGGAATTTGATAATTAAGCAAGCCTGGATATCCACGAAGCCCCACAGACCGCCCAGTCACCACCTTCTCAGCTCTGAAATTGCAGACACCATGATACCTGCCTTTTTATGTGAGTGCTCAGAATTTGAACTCAAGCTCTCTCGTGCTTATGTAGCAAGCACTACAGGTGGAGCCACTATGCCTTCCATCATTTATATTTTGTAATTGTTAAATACCTTTTTGAAAGACTTATAAATGTTTCCTTGCTTAATATAGATTGTGTGCCATTACTTTTAGCTATTTCTTTTAGTTTCTTTTGGTTTTGTTTTATTCCCAATGGTTTTTCATTTCCTGAATTCTTGTTATTTTCATATTTGGAGAATGAGTGACCTATTCCAGTCCTTGGAGACTGGCTTAGAAGATAAAAATTCTGTCTGATCTTTTACACCATTTCTATAGAGTCACCATTTTCCTCTTTTTGTTTTTGGAGTTTAAGGATGCCATTATTTCTTTTCTGTGGCTGAACTAGAATATCCTGATAAAGGTAACTTAAGGAAGGAAATGTGGATTAGTGCTCACCGTTTGAAATAGACAGCCATAGTGGGAGAGAAATCAGAGTAGCAGGAACTGAAGAGAACTTGTCGTATTATATAAAAAACCAAGAACATGAGCAACGAGTGCATACATATATCCCAGTGTGTAACCTGTTTTCTCTACTCTTATACAGTCTAAGACCCTCTGCCTACAGACTGGTACTACCAACAGTGGATGAGTCTCCCCACGTGGATTAATGAAATCATGGTAATCCCTAAGGACGAGCCCAGAGGCTCCTCTCCCAGGTGATTCTAATGTAAGTCAAGTTGATAATTAGCAGTATCTATAATAGAGTTTGTGTATCTTTTCTTTATCCTGTGCCAGTCCCCTAGTCTCAGTTATTTTCTCTAAGCTAAATATCTTCTCCAAGTCAAGCAATGTCAACACTGAGTCATGCATCTGTTCATGCATAGTCCCCTGAAGTTCAAGTTTAATATTTTCAGGGATGCTCATAGGATACCAGGTGAAGGAGATAAGGAGGATGTAGTGGGCCAGAAGTCCATATGTGATAATTGACACATGTCCCATGGTTGAAAATGTCCCAGAAGACTTAATGAAATGCCTTGTGATGTAATTAGTATGGTGGCAAGTAGATATCATAGTCTTATGTCGATCCTTCTGTCCCAGTCTCTATCAGACTCCAACTCCTCCACCACTATTAGCTGCCTTTATGTCATTCAACCACGGATCCCTTCAGTATGTTTAGTGTGAGACAGGAAGGTTGTCCCTTGGGTAACTGTGGAAACTGTACACTCATTACTCTCTTACCTTTCTTCATGGGAGAGAAATATCAGGACCACATGGGCTCTACTGGCCTTGAGCTGTTCTGCCTTTGGGTAGAGGTAACATGGGATAAATAAAACTGTCCCTTTCAATGCATCTATTCATAGAAATTTTTCCTCTGCGACTGCTCAGGACCCTAAAAATTACTTTTGCCCATGGTGATTGTCAGAGTTGATGTTTTCTTGGAGAAGAGAGGGTGAGGTATAGAAACACCTACTCAGCTGTTCTGCTGACACATAACCTTCATATACTCCATCCCTCCATACCCTTTTAAACTTTCCATCATCATCTTCAGACATACTGAAAACTGTGTTTTTGGGAAGGCAAGAAAAATACTTAAAACATGCTTTCTATGATTTTTCTCTTTGAAAAGATTCAATTTATGTCAGAACAACAAACACACAGTAGAATGCCTTCAATGCGTTAGGGTCCAGAATGGATTTTCAGCTTCTATGCATAGTCAAGTGGATGATAATCTGCTTCTTAGAGGAATAACCTGCTTTTCCTTGTCAGAAAGACCTCAAAAGGAAACTGCAAATAACCACTTCTCCCAGTGTGGGCCTGGAACCACCACTGAGTCTCTCAAGGTATGTTATGTTTATAAAAATACAAAGATAGGATTTGATGATTTGTCAGTGCAGGTTGGTGTAAAACCATCCATTTGATAAAAATACCCAAAGCACTAAACAGAACTAACCAAAGAGCTGCATTGTAACATGAAACAAAAAATTCTATTGACATAGTTTATATTCTATACTACAATTAACCTTTAAGAAAATACCATTTTGTAAAGCAGAGGAAACCTTCACCAGGGTAAAGAGATAGCCTACCAAAAGGTAATGATCTTGGCCAACTGTATACCAGATTTGGGATTAATGTCCAGAATATGAATAAACAAATATAAAAATGACTAAAAATATTTCAAATCATCCAAATTGGTAGAGTCCACTGAACTGAACAGGCAATTTTCAAAAGAAGAAAGAGAACTTGCCATTAAATAGTTGAAAAAGCATTCAATATTCCTAAAAATCAGGAAAAGGAAAATGGCTACTTTTAAGAGAACAAATGACAACAAATTGTATTAAACATGCAAAGAAAGAAGAGCATATCTTATTTACTATTGGAAATGGGAAGCTGGATAGTCACTGTGGAAGTCTAAAAAAAATCAAGAAACAGAAGTACCAAGTGACTCAGCTATTCTACTCCACTGTGCAGACATGAAGAATTTGTATCCAGACTGTCAGAGCGACAGTTACATACCCCATCAGCTAGTCAATTTAAGTAGCTTGTGCTTCTGTTTGCTAAGGGTCAGGAGAATGTTAAAGAAGTACATCAAGTCAAACAAAAGCATGTCCCAGCTGGGCAGTGGTGACACACGCCTTTAATCTCAGCACTTGGGAGGTAGAGGCAGGTGGATTTCTGAGTTCAAGGCCAGCCTCGTCTACAGAGTGAGTTCCAGGACAGCCCTGGACAAAAAAACAAAATAAAATAAAATAAAAAGGAAAGCATGTCCCTAAAATATCCTTTGCTTTTGTTATCTGCATGAAGCCAGGTGTTTTTATATACTACAATTAAATGACAAATCATTAGCAGATCAGATGTGGACACAAATATTTAATCTAGTTGTTTTCTACTGACATACATGTGATTGAGATCAAATATAATGGAAATGATTATTCTCCACTGTGTTTATATTTGCTTGTTTAGGATAGTATAGCCATCTTGTTAAGCATTTAAAATTACTTAAATAGTACAAAGTCAGTAAAATAATAATATATAGTTTTTTAAATTTGTAAGCAAATATTTGTTAAACTAATAGCAATTATCAGTAGATCCAATCACATTTTGAATCAATACTATCTGTTAACATCATTTTTTTTAGAATAAGAATCTGAGAAATGCTCCTTTTCTACTTTGAAGAAACAGAAATATTTGAAGAAATAAAATACTGTTTTAACTTTTATCTTTAAAGATTTATATTTATCTTCTATGTATGGAGGTTTGGCCTGTGACTATGTGTCCCATGTGTGTAGTGCCTGTGGGGACCAGAAAGAGGACACTGTGTCTTATGGATGTGGAGTTACAAGTGGTTCTGGGCCTCCGTCAAGGTGCTGGGAACTGAATGAGAGTCCTCTGGAAATGCAGCAAGTACACTTAACCCCTGACCATCTCTCTTACAAACAAACGTATAGGAACTAAGTATATATGCTAAAAGCTGAAGCTAGTCATAAATTATGTCATCATTTATATACCCCAAATCTCATTTTCATAATAGACTTTTCTTTTGTAAAACTGCATGGCTAAGATTACATGCTACTTTCATTGAGGCTTAACTAAGCAGTAATCCTGGCCAACTGTGTTTCTGATATAGACATTACGCCTTATATTACCAAGAGTGTTAAAAAGAATATCAAATCCAAATGAACCTCTGCTTATCCTAACATTTCATTCAGTTCACCATTTATGGAGTAAAACTGTGTTAAACCAGAGCTTGGTTAGTGAATTACTCTCTCAAGATTGGAGAGGGATTTTTCTTGCTTCTCAAAATAACAGAAAATCTTTGGCATGAAATCTCTATGTTTATGTGATCTTTACATTATTATTAATGTTTTAACACAGCTTTTATATTCACTTCCATTTCCCATTGTGAGCACGATCAACAGTCTTGTTCTCAGGCAGAGTATAACAAGGAGACTCCTGAGAGGATAATGCATGGTCGTTCATAAGTGATTACTGATGAGAATGTGCTCTTGGCTGTCGAGATCGGGAGATCGGCGCTGGCTCTGGAGTGTACATTTCTCTGCTATTTGTTGGCTTTACTAGGAGGCTCAGATTCAGATTTCCCAATAGGAACACTGTCTCAGCCTGTGTTGGGGTCAGGTTAAACCTTTCTACGATGAGAGCATGCTCCATATGTCTAAGTGTGATACTCAACATCTTGCCTGGTGATGCTCACATCAATTCCCACGTTAGCCTTTTCCACAGTGATTACAGTCGCGTTGACTCATACAAGCAGCTTTTCAATATTCCCTCTGTGATTAAGCTCCCTCTTTATTTCCAGATGTTCTTACATCTCTTCCATGTCTTCTGTTAGTTTTCATTTCTATAAACTTATATTTGCAGAATAAAGAGGGCCTATCCAGAACGGGCTGAATGTCTTCCAGGGAAGGCTTGAGAATAGTTCTCAAAGCACAAAAGTGAAAATCTGAGTTCTGTATTATTTAGATTTTCTTTTCTTCACGTTTATTTTAACGTGAAATGGTTTACTATCTCAAATCCACACGGATAGCTTATAAGTGCATATTGATATGCTGTGAATGTATCAAAATACTCACTTTCTGTGGAATGTACATTAAAATTATTTTAATAAAGTTGATAATATTTCCTGTGTTTCCTTTAAAATGTCATCTCATGTTTTTTTCTTTTTTGCAGTCTCCTCAAACTTCTCTTTTATTCTCTCTATAAACTTGGAATCTTTGATGCACTAGATGCCAAGCACTTATTGTTTCTAAGTTTTTCATTCAGTGTTAAGCAGTGTGATAAATTTTTCACATTGAAAATGGATGGTAAGCAAACTTGGTTGAAATTCAAGTGAAAATTATCAGAAATGCACAAACCTACAAGTCAAGGCTTCCCTCCCCCCTCCCCCCCAGTGTTAACACTGGTGACTTTGGTGTGATTTTTTTTTTTATGGCAGCCAATAACTATTTTTTTTTTTTTTTTGGCCTTAGAAATTGCCTGGAATTTTTTTTTTTTTTACCTCACTTACCTTAAATATAATGAACCAATCAGAAATGGTCATACATACAGTGTGCATTTTTCTTAGCTCTGAAAGTCTTTGGACCACAGGCAATAGTGACCTAAAGTTTATGTTCTTCTAAAAGTGACATAAATCCCCAGTACCTTTCCAATTATTATAGATTTACTAAGCATATTACCAAAGTTTTCATAGCGTTGTAGCTATGACCGATTATAAATGGAATGATAGAGTGAAGTGTAACCTCAAAGGAGATATGATACAATTTCTGCTTTATTTAATGTAGGACATGTTAAGTAAGACATTGGGGAGTTACTAGAGATTGTAAAGCAACCTTGGTATTACTGAGGCATATAAGTTATAATATAGCACCAAATCCTAATCTATCATACTTATTAAAACAGACTGGGATTAATATTACTTAGACAATACATGTCATTTGGACTTTGTCTTTTGTTCTCTGTTTTGCTCAGCTTTGCAGGTTTCCTCTCTCCTACATGTTTTCAGGTTATAAGGCATTTATCTTCTACTGTAGACAAAGCTGTATAAAAAATTGTACTGTATAGTAATTTTCAGAGAATGAACATAAAACACACCATAGTCATAATTATCCCCAAATAGGCTTAGAATGTGTAGGATAATTTTGCTGCAAACAAATAGTTTTTATTACATGTAAACTTGAAAACACTGGGGAATTCACTCTCCCCCAGTGGTTGCCATTAATTTCTTTACTCCAATATGATGTAAGAAGAAAAACAATATCAAAGTGATGTGGAGGTTTGTGTGCACTGCCCAAATATTACTTGTAGCCCCCCATATCAAAGCTTCTTCCAGGCTCTAAATTAGTAATATGGAACAATAATACTCTCATTGTCTGTATAGTACGATTCTTTTCAATGGATTCTCCATCATCTTTAAAAATAAAGTTATTGGACATTCAGCTTATAGTAAAATGCAGTTGTTTTATTTATGATTTTACAAATTATAAAAGTATGTCCCTGAACTCATATTTTGGAATTTTTAAATGAGTCCTTATATCAAATTTATTGCTATCTGCATGTTTCAGTCACTTGATTTTCAGTATATAAACCAGAACCTTTTTATGCATAGAATCATGTAGCTAAACACCCAAATACATTGCCCACCCATGCATGATGATTAATTTTTTATTGAACAAAGCCTTAAAATATAAAGCATTAGTTGATTATGTGTAACCAAATGATGTTAGATGTCCACGGGCAATTATCATAAAATATTAATGCAATTTTATCTCACAAAAAAGATAAAAATATACAGCCACATGCTTTTTGATTCAGTTCCTTCATTTTTTGCACATTAAAAATGTATATCAGAGCTTCCAACTCAATTGCTTCGAATATGAAGTTACTTTATTTTTGAGGAACTCTAAGTTTGCTCAAGTGCATTTCAGATAGTAGGAGTCACGCAAAGTTCCTATGGTTACACTTCCTGAAAGCTAAGGCCAACTCATGTTCTTTTCTTTAATAATACATTTAGAATCCTTATTAGAAAATGTGCTACAGTGTAGCACTCAGAGATAAACTATGTTGCAGTAGTCTCTTGAAAAGAAGATAGAAATAAGTTGCTTAATAAAGTCTAAATCATTCCTTAGGTTAGCTAATAGAAGCACCCGTGGTTATAAAATTAATCAGTCCCTGCTATTACAGCAAATTGGTGGAGATTGTATTGACACATCTTCATCTGCATGTCTCATCAGAGGTGTCCGTGCCATTTAGCTATGAAACCCTGGAGGCTTCCTCTGCACAGAATCTTATAACACTTCAATTAAGGGACACCAAGCTGCCAGGCAGACAGCAGCACATTTATTTCTTGATGACTCCTTAAGTTGTGCCACAGGCCTATCATTAAGAGAATATTTTTCACAGCAGGTTGCAAAGATCCTCGTGCCATTAAAAGGAATTGAAAAAGCATCAATTTGTTGTTCCCACCTAACACAGATATTTTTCATTGCTGGAACAGCCATTAAAAACAATCTGTTTTATTGCATTCTGAAAAGATCACATGAAGTACACATAATGATTTATTTTAAGGATGACATTAAGATTAAAACCACTGTGAAAATGTAGTCTTTGGAATAAATATTTAGGAAAACAAAGTTTAAAATATGCTTTTCTTTTTTACACCAAATTATGAGGAGACATCTATTGATACCTTGAGTGACTTTGAAGGTGCCGTGAAAGAATGGCTTTTTGAAAAGGATGAGGGTCATTAGAAGACATGTCTCAGAAAAATGCAGGCCTTGAAACTGCAATGGAAGTTCTTCAAATATTAGTAATCTAGTGCTGAGTTCTCAGAGACCCAATGGCTTAAGGGCTTCTTTGGGGGAACTGTGTGGTGATCTATTGGAAGGTGGAGTTCAATGTCATTAATACACTGTAAAATTCTAATCTAAGAACTAACATTTAGTCAGTATGGTGGCAGAAAGCATTCAACTATAATCATTTGGTTATACCAAGGCAGCTAAAAACTTTAGTATCTGTACACCATTGCGGGAGACATTCCAATTTCCTTTGAAGCTTTGCTCATTGCCATCCTTGGTCACTATTATGAACTAACTAGTACCCTCAGAGCTCCCAGGGACCCAACTACCAACCAAGGACTATACATAGTGGGACTGATTGTTTTGACAACATGTGTATAGTAAAGGATTGCAAATTTGATCATCAATAGGAGGAAAGGACCTAGGCCTTGTGAAGGTTTTGTGCCCCAGTGTAGGGGAATGCCAGGGCCAATCAGTGGGAAATGGTGGGGTGGCAGGCATGGGGAGGAGGGAGGCAACAGGAGCTTGTTCTAGTTGTTTTTGTTTGTTTGTTTTTTTGGAGGGGAACCTGGGAAAGGAAAAATTTACATGTAAATAAAAAATATCTAATAAAAAAAGAAATGTAACAAAAAAAATAAATAAAAAATTAAAAAAATTAAAAAAAGAAAATAAATTTTACAAGCTAATATTTACCTTTATAATGGAAAAAAAGAGAAAACATCTAATTAAAAAAAAGATAAAAAAAAACAAAATGAGAAAAACCCCTTGTTGGTGTCTCTTTTCTATTATTGTTTATAAAACTTAAGAAGCTTTTAGCAAAGTTTTTAAAGGAAAAGAAAGCCCCATTCTGATCATTCGGGTCAGAGTTAGACAGAATTTTCAGGTTGTTTTAAAAAAAAAAAAAAAAAGCAAGTACAAAGTAGAAACAGCTTCATAAAGATGCACTTCATTCTGTCTTTGTTTTAAAATGTTGGCAGACCTTGGAGTTGTATCAAAGAGAATCCTATAACAGTATTAGTCTGAGACTTGCCAGCTCTTGGAGGTGAGAGATGGGAGAACACAGACAATAAGAAGAGTTCTGTGGTGTGCCTCTGATGCTACTTCAGCCTGTGCCATTCCTTCTTAGGTTAGTGGGTCAGTGGCTGACAGTGTTCTGCTGACCTCCTTTCCTCAGGCTGTCTTAACCAGGAGCTATTCCTTATGACCCAGGCCATTCCTTTCTCCTAGAAACAGTCCACACTCAGAGACTGGTTCATGGAATGGGAGCCACCCTGACCCTGTTCTCATGCTGGAGAGGGAGAACTATGAAAGGCCATCTCAGCTCTGGGTGACCCTTTGTGATGAATGCTACACAATACAAAGTTTCCCTCCATCTAGAATGACTCCTGTTGCCATAATCTAATGTTGACCTACTCAGCATAGGAACACACCACAGTAAACTTCCTACATGTAATTATCCACGGCAAGTCCAGTCTCAAAGAATAATAGGCTTGAGAGATCATGACACCTGCCTAAGGTGGAAGGTTTGATTTGTTATTCCTGAAAAGATATGCATAGGAGTAAAATAGTGACTTATGCTGCTGTGGAAGGACCTGTCCCAAAAGGATAAGGTAAACCCAAGGAAAGTCCTTTGTTGGATATATGTTCTCATCATCGATAATTTCCCTTTGCTTCCTGGATGTGTCTGGATTGTGGTTGAGTAATAGCCTAGGGTTTGAGAAAAATCTTGAGGGCTGGAAAGGGTGTGAGAGGGGCCTGGGGTTTTTCATGGAACTGCTCGCCTCACCATAGTTACAACTGAGATCACAGGCAGGGTTAGGAGACGGGACCCGGGATAGAGAAGCATTGCAGCAGGGAGTTACCTAGCTAAAGGTCTGGGATTATGGGTTTTGAGAGAGCTGTGATGGATTTAATCAGGGCTCTGATTTAGCGTGTACTGTGCAACTAAACATGTAATAAAGCTTATGTTCATGGCATGGATCTCTTCTCTCCATAGAGGTTTCTTTCCTCCCCCTTCTTCCATCTTATTGTCTTGTTAACTCTTTTAGAAATAATGGAACATTATTAACTTGGCAATTTAAACTCTCTTATCCTCAATTTTCTCATGGGTAATGAGGGGATAAGAATTTATTTCACAGGATCATTTTTCTATCATTTCCATTAATTCATTCACTCATTACACAAATATCTTTTGATCCTTCTCTGTCAGCGAAACTTCTATGTTAGTCCCCACTGTACTAAAAAGGGGCTATGAATTTAATGGAGAGTAAAAAGAAATTTAAAAACTGAAGAATCTAAACTAATAAAAAAGAATCATGAACCCTTTATATAATCGACCAGGTGATGGACAAGCCATTAAACACATAACAATGCAAATACAAGTGACACAAAATATTTGTTCAGTGACAGAGAGGAAAAAGATGATTTCTACCCTTCACAGGGATTCGTAAGAGGACAAGTGTGTCTGTCTGTAAAGGCTTGAAAGAAGTGTTGATCCTATGGAAATGCTCATCTGAGAAGTAAATAGTCGTGGGCCAAGTTGGAGTGATGGAAAGATCACACCGCAATAAAATCCCAACTGCACCTGAGGCTGAGGCAATGGAATCACACATCAAGGCCTGTTTGGACAATTAGTGAGGTCTTTTTTCAAAATAGAAAAAGAGAGTGTAGGGACTGGACGTATAGCTAGATATAGCCTGTATCAAACCCTAGTCCATTCTTTAAGACCCTAGCACTGTGAGAAAAAGAAGGACAGACAGGAGAAGGAAGGAAGAGGGGAGCCATAGTGTATTCTTAAAGAAAAGGGGAATGGGTAGAAAATGACAGTGAGGAAGAGAATTCAGAGAAAGGAGAGCTGGGACTAGAGCATGTAGACACACTCAGACCACGGAAGTCAGTAGAGCTAAGAAACGAAAGAAGTCCTCCAACAGGTGTTCCAAAAGGTAAGGGATCTGATGTCCAGTCACTCATATTTGATTTGATGAACCTGGCATTCTGGAAAAGTAAATGGGTCATAATTTTGTATAAAAGCATTGACTTCAAAAAATAGCTCATGTGCTGAGCTTACTCAGTATCTACATGGAGCTGATGGAATTCGGCTTCAATTCCCTTGGCCTCTTGTCTCTTGTGTATCTTCCTCCACTTCTCATACTTCCTTCCTCCCCCTATCCTAATAAGTGTTAACATGTCTTAAGGAAACCATTAAGAAACAAAAATCACAGTATAACCAAGAGACCATCAAACACAGCCTGTTGTGTTCCTAGGAAATTTGTGCTGTCTGGAAAGACAAAGGGAGTTTCCTAAACTGGTCTGCTAGGTTTTATGGGGCAACAGAAAGGAATCCTTGTGTTTATGATGTTGTTGAAGGACAAGAAGGAAAGATTAAAAGTCACTTGATAGATGAAATTATATATATAAAGAGAAATCAAGGGTGTTGGGTCAACCAGAAGGAGTAAGTTACAGGTGGAATGACAATGATTTCTGAAAGGATATCAGTCTAAGAAATGAATATATTAACTTTTAAAGAGATATAATAGAGTCCTTTCTTGATAGAAAAAGGAAAACATGAAAAAAATAAACAGTATAACTGTGTTAATATTGGTATATTAAATATCTAGACAAGTATGTACATACAGCAAACTTTATTTAGTATAATATTATTATCACAAACCAAAAATATTATGAAAATATTTGTTTAAAATGCTTTTAAGCAAAAAATTAATGAAGTTATAGGTGAGAAGAAATAAAACACATAAGGAAATTGTTGGATATAATATATAGAAGAATTACCATCCCAATTTTTCATAAAAACAACAAAGAGCATATTTACTTTGGGCTATTGTTTCTGAGCTTATTAAAAATTGTCTCACTACAGTTTGTTTCCTTTGGATTTATTGACATACTAATTAGCAAATGTGTTATGTGTTTTGGTCACGTTGATGTATGTTCCCCAGACCACAATACTCTGGGAGACACACAAGGCTGTTTTCCACTAATTCCCTGGTGTTCTCTTTGAGGCTGGCATCTGTTCACATTCTCATCCACACATAAGCACTGAAGGACTTTATTTGGCTATGCATTAGTTTGAATTTTCTAGAAATTTCTATGAATAGAATAATACAACAAAATTCTAAATTCTTCCATTCAATGTAAGTACCTTGTAATTCATTCATGTATCATTACACAGTTTTATGTTTTGTTATACCATATTACAAGATATGAGTACATTATAAATTGTTCCATTCATCTGTTAATGGACACCAGAGTCATTTCCACAGTCTCTCTATTACCAACAATGCTGTTACCACTATCAATGTACAAGCTGAATATGAATACATACTTTAATTTATCTGGTAAACACTTAGACATGGAATGACCAGATGGCATAGCAAGTTTATAATTATCATTACTTAAATTTCCAAAATGTTTCCCAAAATGATTATACTATATTACATTTCAACAATTGTTTTAGGTAAACATTTCATAGAGTAGCCTGTCAAAGATAAAACCCATCTGCAACCAGAGTTTCCTTCCCTGTTAGGGATATCAACTAAACTTCTGTGTCCGTGGAACAAGTAGAAGAGCTAAGACCCTTGAGTGTGTATTGCAGAATCTGAGGACCTTGATAGAAGGCTCCAGGGAAAGCTCTTAGGGGTCAATGATTGTGCTACCTCTCACTCTGAATATATGATTCTTGTCTATGGATTTGCTGGCTTTTTCTTGACTTGGATAAATGAATAGAATGTGAAATTATTTCAGTTTAGGAGATGGCTCATTGGCTGTACAAGGTCAAAGCAAAGCTTTCTATGCTTGACTGGATTTCAAACCATGACCTGGTATTGATTGGGAAAGAGATATAAGACCCTGTGATAAACTAACAGTTTAATTTAAGAGAGTAGCTCTAATTCAGATGAAGTGTTACTTAAATTTGTAACCATACCCCTGATTTCATTGGTTTAATGGCTTTTTTTCTTTTACTGTTGATTTTGTTTCAAGGAACAGATAAAGATTCAAGGACTGGCAGCAGGAAAAACAGCTGGAGAAGGGAGAGGCTAAGGTACCTGGTGGAGGTTAATGGATGAAAGTGCTCTCTCTTTGTTTCCATTTTTAATAAGACAAATACATTATGTAAAATTTAAAATGTGAGAACTGTGCGTAGATGTGGAGACACAGCCTCCAAGAGGCACTTGTGGTTTTTGATGCTACTGTTGGCACTGTTTCTTCTAACTACTGACCGGCACTTTGGTTTCTATTATGATCGCTTCCAATGCTTGCAGTAGCCTGAGAGAGGGCAGAAACAATGTGAAAACCACTGCACCTGTCTTAACATAGTGTGTCAGCACCACAGCTACAGCAAAACAAGACCATGTGCTTTCTAGAGAAGAACTAGAAGTCACAGTAGTAGACGCTATCTAGGTGTAAGTATCCAGGGCTGCAGGTGGTCACCACCAAGGTCACCATTTCTTTCTTTTTTATCACCAGCAGCTGCCATAGCCTCCTAAGGAGTTCATAAATGAAAACATGATTAAAAGTTTTTTTTTTTTTTAAAAAAAAAAGGTTAATAGTGTAAGACCAGGCCCTGCAATACTTGAGAAATAGCTGTAACAAATTATCGTCCATTATTTATTTTAAAGTAAAATTTCATTGGGCATCTTACAATATTTTTACCCGGCAATGTTCTTGCTACTGCTCTCTCCTCTTCCCTTATGACATCCCTCATCGCTGTGGTAGCAAATTGTAATATCAAAGCTTATAGAAGTAGGGCACTACATTTGTCCAGAGATGGACAAACTCCAGTGAGTTCTTTCAAACAAGGTTACAGTGTATTCTATTTACAGAAGTATAGCTCTAGTATTTAGAGTAGTTACTGTAACGAATGCTCCAAACAGTCATGCTGGGGTAATTGGAAAGGACAACACTCGACATAATGAATACACGAATAGTTCACAACTAGTATTCTTATTCTGATTCTGTATTTTAGCCGCTGTGAGGGTATTGTGTTAGTCCCACCACTACACAGCATAATAACAGGTAATACAGTAGTAACAATTATTTTAAAATATTCATTGCTTAGAAATAAGCCAAGTAAAAGATATGCAACCTGTCTGTTATTTTAAAATGTGAATAGCTAAATATATATTTAGAGGTTTAAGGTATTTTCTTTGTTTATTTTTGAGATTTTTATTTAGTTCATTCTTAATTGGCATACAGTTATACAATTTCTGATAGACAGAGTAGTAGTTCAGTTAATGTCTAAGAATGTGGATTGATCAAGTTAGGACAATTAGAAATTCTCTCACCTTAAACATTTATCATGTCTTTGTGTTGGGAAGCTTCCAGAGACTTAGAGTTCACTTCAGAGTTGTTTCCAAATCAACCCAAACTACAAGGACATTTCAATTTTCCAATCACAACTGAAAGGTTTAAGAAATTATTATTAATAGATTAATATAAATATAAAGATATTTGGCTAAAGGAGAATAGAGTAGAGGGATACTCACTGTATAAAATATATATGATGGCAAATAGACTTAAATATATCAGTTTTCCAAAATCCACTGTTAAATGCAGTGCAGCACCAGTAGAATTGCAAAAAGTGTGTGGGTACACATGTAGATGACATTGGAAATGTAATTAAAAACTCACATGACTGAGATTAGTAAATGCCTTTTTCTGTTTTATTCAATTACACTTTGCACTTCAAGAAAATCAGGACTCACTTTCTTTTAAAACATCACCATTCACTCTAGTTGTAACCCACCCACTTGGTGTTCAAGTGTCTAAGTGTTTCATAAGTGTAAAAATAGTTTTATAGTTTCCAAATTCAGATAAGGTCCATGTGTTTTAATTGATAGAAAGTCTGGTTTTTTCCACCAACCATTTTTTCCTGTAATTTATTGAAGAAACAAAGTTATCTCTCTAATAGCATTTCTCATGGTCCAGAATTGCTTATCACATTGTTTTCCATACCTAGGATGATATTTTCTAGTTCTATCCATTTGCCTAAGAATTTCATGAATTCATCATTTTTAATAGCTAAGTTGTACTCCATTGTGTAAATGTACCACATTTTCTGTATCCATTCCTCTGATGAAGGACATCTGGGTTGTTTCCAGCTCCTGGCTATTATAAATAAGGCTCCTATGAACATAGTGGAGCATGTGTCCTTATTACATGTTGGAGCATCTTCCTGGTATATGCCCAGGAGTGGTATAGTTGGGTCTTCATATTTCTTAGGCAAATGGATAGAAGTAGAAAATATCATCCTGAGTGAGGTAACCCAATTACAAAAGAGCACACATGGTATGCATTCACTGATAAGTAGATATTGGCCCACAAGCTCCACATAGCCAGGATACAATTCACAGACCACATGAAGCTCAACAAGGAGGTAGACAAAAAGCTAGGTGCTTAGGTCCTTCTTAGAAGGAGAACAAAATGCTCACAGGAACAAATATGGAGATAAAGTATAGAGCAGAGACTGAAGGAAAGACCATCCAGAGACTGGGGATCCATCCCATATACAGTTACCAAATCCAGATACTGGTGTGGTTGCCAAGAAGTGCATGCTGAAAGGGGCCTGATATGGCTGTCTCCTGAGAGGCTCTGCTAGAACCTTACAAATACAGAGGCAGATGTTAGCAGCCAACCATTGGACTGAACGTGGGGTCCCCAATGGAGGAGTTAGAAAAAGTACTGAAGGAGTTGAAGGGGTTTGCAACCCTGTAGGAAGAACAACAGTATCAACCAACCAGACCCCCCAGAACTCCCAGAGACTAAGCCATCAACAAAGGAGTACACATGGCTCCAGCTGCATATGAAGCAGAGGATGGCCTTGTCATGCATCAATGGGAGGAGAGGTCCTTGGTCCTATGAAGGCTCGATAGATACCCCAGTGTAGTGGAATGGAGGGTGGGGAGGTGGGAGTGGGTGGGTACATGGAGGAGCATCCTCTCAGAAGCAGGGTGAGGGAGGAATTGATAGGTGTTTCCAGGAGGGAGGGAAACTGGGAAAGAGGATAACATTTGAAATGTAAATTTAAAAAAATCCAATGGGGGAAAAAAAGAAAAAAATACTGTTTTCCAATTTTTCTGCCTTTTGATTCCCTTGTATATTTGTCATTTAAATAGAAGCTGCCAAGACTAAGTTAAGTTTTCTTTATTTCTTTTGGAAAGGGTATTTTCTAGATTCTTACATTCAGAGGCACACAATGTCACATTGCATCTTTCTTTGATCACCATAAGTGTAAAGTCTATAGTCAATGCATATATAGATAGCAAAATAGTGATAACTCTAATAATATAATGAGAATATTTCATAATTAGTGGAATGATATCTAAAAAGCAGCATTTTTCCTCCGCAATTTAATCATCCAGTTTGTCTAGAAAGGCATCACGAATACGTCATTGCTTTCACTAACATAAATGTGACAAATACAAACTCCTCCTCCTGGATATGAAGACTTAACTTAGTAACTAAAGTTGTTTGATATTGATGTAGATACATGTGGACAAAACAACTGAATGAAATAAGGGTCATCACAGTAAATATGTGTCAAAATGAAATCCTAATAGAAACTTTTAGTACAATAGTGATGAATGTAATTCTTTTCAATGAAAAGACATCCTTTCTTCCTTATGAGTCCCGGATCTTTCCGTACTTAATGCATTTGGAGTATCCTCTTCAATATTTGGATTTTTTTTAAAGTTCAGTTTTAAACATTTACAAAATTGGTGTTTTTTATATTATTTTCACATCATTCATTTCATTTTATATTGTATCTGAGTAATAGTCCAATGGGCTAGGTGCATTGATGACAAAACAGATATCAGAAGGGACAACTTCTATGTGTGTGAAGTGCGACTTTAATGAATACACTATAAGAAGGTATCTGTATATAAGAATACTGGAGAGATGTCCATGCTATCAGACTATGAAAATGGGTGCTAAAACCACTAGTTATTCATTGGAATACACACAAAAAATGAAATATTGTCTTACCACATTAAAAAATAATCCAGGTTTAATTCCCAGCACACATAATGCAATTCACAATTGTCTCTAATCCCAGTCCCAGGGAGTCCAATGCTATCTCTGGCCTCTGTGGACACCAGGAACATATGTGGAACACAGATATGCATGTTGGTAAAATGCACATACACAAAAAATAAAATAAAATTTAAAAGCTATCTGTTAAAACTGGTGTAAAGACGAACAATCCTATGCATGATGACTAAAGGATTTGTCCCTAGTAAAAATGTGGTCACTATGCTTTTTCCAAACTTCGTTCCGTAAATTTTGTAAGTTACTTGTTTTAAAAACAGAATCTCTGTGATTGACACTGTTCTCTAAATATTCAGCAATTTTTGTTTACTGAGTACCTATGTTGTGTCAATCATTGTTATAGGCACTGACGTTCTAGCCATGGAAACGTTTAGTTTTCATAGTACTCATACAAGAGCAAAAGAAATGGCATACAATATAGTGTGTATGGTTTAAATGACCTGATATTTTGATTAATGTGTGTCACCTTTATTTGTTTGCTTGTTTTTAATGAAGAGTAAGTGTTTATTTTGAATGCATAGTACAGTAACTGTTTTTTGAACACCTTTCCCCTGAAATCCCTTTCTTTTCTATATAAAACCATAATGACTATTAGGTCTTGAGGAATATTAGCAGAAAGCATATAGGCTCTACTCAAAATCCTAAACTGTTAGGGTAAGTGTATTTGAATGTGTGTGAGGACATTTAAGTTATAATGAGTAGCTTAAGGGTTGGCTTCTATAATTTTTCAGGTGTCCCAAGCACACTCTCCAAGAACTCTGCCTACTTCTGTGTTCTGCCATCAGTAACTGCTGCGCCAACCCACTGCATGCTCCTGCCATGCTACCTACTTGCATGAGTTGTTTTGAGTCACTCTATGCTTCTGAGTTTCTAAAGGCCAGCAGATGGATTAAGACTGTACATCTCTTACCCACCAAAGTCTATGGTTTGAGCATATCATAAGAAATGACAATAAAGTGCTAATTTATGAAAATATGTCAAAATGGCTAAAGAAATTGTATAGAATGAATATTTAAGACATCTTGATTGCAAGGTGTATATAAAAAAAAATCATAGGAATCACCCTTTATCTTCTGGATATCCGTTCTTTCGCTTTTTAATTTACTAAACCATTCTCTATCCAATAAGGACTTTTTAAACATCGGGTGTTATAATGCTCTGTTATCAAAGAAATTTTTCAAAGCATAAACATTGGTAGATAACGTAGAAATCTAAACTACTGTAGTGTAATTTTATGGTTACAGTGTTAACTGTGTAAACCCTTGGTTTAGGAAAGTGGTGAGGAAGGCCTAAAATTTAATCTGAATTTGATCAAGAGAGAGAGAGAGAGAGAGAGAGAGAGAGAGAGAGAGAGAGAGA